>JBAMBR010003140.1:0-14465 GCA_037044475.1 Zaprionus obscuricornis | reverse complement strand
AAGCAAAACAAATCGGCTCAATGCGTAGGCTGTGCTTTTTTTCTCCTCCCCCCCCCCCTCATCAGCTACTTCTTCTTTGTTTTCTTCCTTCTTCTACGTCTTTCTGGCTTATATGTTAAGGTTTTCAGGTTAATGTCGCCGTTTGTATGTAGCTGAGATACTCAAAGCAAGCGCAAAAAAAAAAAAAAGAAAAAAATAAAAAAAAAATTAAAGTGTATATTTATGTGCCTCCGGGTTACAAATAGTCCACAAATGTTGCCAGCCTACCCGAAAGAATAAAAAAAAAAGAACAGAAAGCAGAAAGCAGCAGCAAAAACGGTACGAGAGAGGGGCAAAAATAGAATAGAATAAAAGTATGATGATGAGAGAGAATCATTAAAGTGAGCAAGCAGCATGGGGAATCGTTAGCTTCCTCTTCTGCCTCAGCCTTACTGCCTGACTGCCTCTCTCTGCTAGCTGCTAGCCTGCTAGCCTGCTCGTGCCACGCCCCAATGTGCCTAGCACATGTGCAACAGATGCGCTAAACTAAACTTTAGTTTTTAATGCGCATCGCTGCCGTTCATAGAACCAACAATAGACAACAACAACAACAACAACAGCAGCAGCAGCAGCAGACAACATAAGCAACAACAAGAGCGAACAGCAAGCATAACATTTTTCATTGTTTGGGGCCATGATTTTATGTTGGACCCAGGCCGTCATGTCCAGCATGTACAGGGAATCCAATATGGGCGCGTCCAGGCGTTACGCTAATTGCCAGCGGCCATTCACTCCGATCGTCAATTCCAATTAGGCTAAGAACGCAACTGAACTCAACTATATAGCCATGTGGGACTCTAATTTTGTATTTTGTATTTTTTTTTTTTTTTAATTGTTGTCAGAATCATAGAGGCAAAGTCAGAGGCAAATAGGCAATAATTTTGTATATACATTTGCATATATGATAATAGAATATTCTACATTCTATTTATACATGCAATTTGTGGCCAACATAATAATAGAAATCTATGCCATGGTAACTTTATAATTATCGTCATAATTCGAATGTTGAAAATGAAAATATACCCTGTAGTATTTATAAAATTCATTTAGGGTATTATACATTTTCTATTTATTTATTATAACATTCATTGTAACGAAATTAAAAGTTACCATGGCATAGATTTCTATTATTATGTTGGCCACAAATTGCATGTATAAATAGAATGTAGAATATTCTATTATCATATATGCAAATGTATATATAAAATTATTGCCTATTTGCCTCTGACTTTGCCTCTATGATTCTGACAACAATTAAAAAAAAAAAAAAATACAAAAAAAAATTAGAGTCCCACATGGCTATATAGTTGAGTTCAGTTGCGTTCTTAGCCTAATTGGAATTGACGATCGGAGTGAATGGCCGCTGGCAATTAGCGTAACGCCTGGACGCGCCCATATTGGATTCCCTGTACATGCTGGACATGACGGCCTGGGTCCAACATAAAATCATGGCCCCAAACAATGAAAAATGTTATGCTTGCTGTTCGCTCTTGTTGTTGCTTATGTTGTCTGCTGCTGCTGCTGCTGTTGTTGTTGTTGTTGTTGTTGTTATTGTTGGTTCTATGAACGGCAGCGATGCGCATTAAAAACTAAAGTTTAGTTTAGCGCATCTGTTGCACATGTGCTAGGCACATTGGGGCGTGGCACGAGCAGGCTAGCAGGCTAGCAGCTAGCAGAGAGAGGCAGTCAGGCAGTAAGGCTGAGGCAGAAGAGGAAGCTAACGATTCCCCATGCTGCTTGCTCACTTTAATGATTCTCTCTCATCATCATACTTTTATTCTATTCTATTTTTGCCCCTCTCTCGTACCGTTTTTGCTGTTGCTTTCTGCTTTCTGTTTTTTTTTTTTTATTCTTTCGGGTAGGCTGGCAACATTTGTGGACTATTTGTAACCCGGAGGCACATAAATATACACTTTAATTTTTTTTTTATTTTTTTCTTTTTTTTTTTTGCGCTTGCTTTGAGTATCTCAGCTACATACAAACGGCGACATTAACCTGAAAACCTTAACATATAAGCCAGAAAGACGTAGAAGAAGGAAGAAAACAAAGAAGAAGTAGCTGATGAGGGGGGGGGGGAGGAGAAAAAAAGCACAGCCTACGCATTGAGCCGATTTGTTTTGCTTTTCTTTTGGCTTAAACGACAGACGACAAAAGGGAGTGAAGAAGGAGCTGTTGCTAATGACGAACACAGAATACTCTTTGAGCATTGATTTTTCAGTATAAAGCAAATTGAGCACAGAACAGACAATGAATGATTGAATGAATGAATGAACATGTGTCTTGATGTCAAATATTACCTATTGTGTTTTGGTCAGTCCATTAAATTCTGAAATCTTTTGTATTTGTATGAAGAAACACCTGGGCTTGGGATATGATTGAAACTGTCAGTTATGTTTTATACAATATGGAAAAAAAAATGAGAGAGAGATGAGAATTTAAAGAGTGTCAAGTGTGTCAAGGTTACAATGTACATGAACTTAGATCATTTATATAGAAAATATCCTTTCAAATTATAAAACTAGCATGATAAATGAAAGTTATGTTTTATATATGCTATGTTTTAATAAATTTAATTAAAAGAAGCAACTAGAAAATTAATAGCTAAATTGGATAAGTGTTTAATTAAAAGCGATTTACTCTTGAAATTTAATAACACATTTTATAGAGTACTTGATGCTTCTTCTTCTTCTTTATCTTTTTTTTTTGTAATTTTTTTTTGTTTCGAAGCTCAACATTCCGACACACACTACACTTGAAGTGTGTTCTTAACATATTTTCTTTACTCACGAAAAGGGAAAAGACGGCAATGAGGGGCAAATTGAGCTGAGCTGTTACCGCGTTGTTTGGGGCGTGTTTTGTTTGTGCTTTACCTGTGGTGGGTGTGGACGAATTTAAATTTTTAACATGTAACTCATTTTTAATGCAAATAATATAATATTTTTTTTTTCTGCTGCTTTTGCCTGCTGCTGCTGCTGCTGCTTGTGTTGTTGTTATTCTTGTTGTCTCTGGCTGCCAGAGTATGGCACGCGAAATGGGTCAGGCCTCTGGCAAAAAGTTATACAAAAAAAAAAAAAAGTGAGCGTGGCCAAAGCAGCAAAGGATTGATTAAATAAACCCCCAAGAACTGTTAGTTCTCCTTGTTTTTTTTTTTTTTGGCTGCTGCTGCAATTATTGTTGTTATTAATAATGAAGAAATTTTGAACAGAAGTTGATGGTGGTAGAAAGGGTTATGCTGGGCGTTTCTGATGGCCTCTGAACTAATGAAGCAAATTAAGCTCAAGTTACTTTTACAAACGCCAACAACAGCAACAGTCCAAAACAGATGCAAGCAATTTGCTGTGTAGTTGCAACAGTTGGTGCAACATGCAAAAAAAAAGAAACACAGACACTTAAAGCTACAAAATTGAAAACAAATTGCACGAATTGTTTGATTTTTAGCAGCTTAGAATGCAAATGTTGCAGTTTACAATGATCGCTTGACACAGTGACAGAGAGAGAGAGAGAGAAGGAGAGAAGATGGGGGGGGGGGGACGAATACAAAGACGGCACACAATGGCAGCTCAAATCATTGTCCAGTTGCAGTTTTACAGTGTATACCCTAGAAATACTTTGTAGTAGTGAGTATTAAATGAAAAAGTTGAGGTAACAAGCCAAGTTAAGAGTTAACAGTACAGAGTATCTGTTAGCTGTGAGCAAACTTCATTTTTTTTAACATTATTTTTTTTTTCTTTTCATTGCTATATACAACATATTTGCTGCTGATTTGGCAAATTTGCAACTGCCTCTCACTCTATATTTCGATTGCCTCAACTTGGCTATAGCCTATCGCATAAAAGATACATTTATACATACAGCTGTAGAGACATACATATACACAATCATATATAGTAGTTGTATATACTAAGATTGGACATGCATGTCGCACAAACAGTTACAAATTGCAACGACGGCAGCAGCGGCAACAGCAGCAGCAAAGAATGTGCCAGTGATAAGTCAATAACTATGATTAAACAACAACAAGAAGACAAAATGCAATCTAAGAGTTACAATACAATCACTGTCAGCTTGATTTGTATCTGTGTTATATTGGCATTTTGCTGCATCTAAGTATCTATTGTGTATCTTGTATTTTGTATCTCGTATCGCGTATGTTGTATCTTTGTTTTTTTTTTTCATAGCGAAAGTGCACAAAGCAAGTGGCCGGCCTTATCGATGATGTTGAAATTGAAATGTTAATGAACTGAAAATTTTGCGTGTCGAATTGTCAGCTACAATCAGATTGTTAACTCCAGATACAAATACACATAGAAACTTATACATTTACAGTTACAATGATATTGAAAAAGAAGGTACAAAAAAAAAAAAAAAAACAAAGAAAAAAAATAATAGAAATGCTGAAATACCAAGATTGTTGATTGTTCAATTTGAAAGGCAACAACAACAACAACAAATGCCCAACATCATTTCACACTTCACTTTCCATTTTGTTGTTGTTATTGTTCATCTGTAAAGTATTTCAATTAAGAAGAAAAAATTGTTTAAAAAAAAATAAATTGTATAAATAAATTTTAAATCATTTTATCACGAAATGAGGAAAAAAAAAATATTTTCAAATCTAATGCGAATTTTTATGGTTTTTCAATAGTTGCAGCAAAAATAATATTTTTTTCATGACTATAGAGTAACGTTTTTTATTTTATTTTTTTTTATATTTTATTTTGTTGCTTTTGTTAATGTTTATTGCATTGCGTTTGGCACGTTTTGCAACTGCACTTGAATTTGTTTTTATTTTATTTTATTTATTTATTTTATTTTTTTTCTACATATATTATTCTCTTTTTTGTTTTGTTTTTGTTTTTGTTTTTATTGTTGCTGCTTCTTTTGGTTTTCTTTTGCACTAGTTAGTGTAAGGTCTTCCAAATATGAATGGAAAATTCACTTGAAGTTTGCCAAATTTTTTTTTATTTTTAGTTTCTTTTTACTGCTAGTCATGATAATCGTGAGCTTCATTATGATTTATCTATGCAATATTATTATATGGAATATTTTAACACCATTTGTGACCTACGACAGATGTGTTTGCATTTTTCAAAATCAATTTCAAATACGCTTTCAAATTTATTTCCATAAATGTAAAAACACTACAAAAATGCTCTAACAAATATTCAAATATAGATTTTATAAATTTCATTAATAATATTTACATATTTAAGTGTTAAATTGCCCAATTGTGGTTAATATTTTCTAGCATTTAATGTTTTATTTAATGAACGTTAATTATAATATTTATGTTTGCTTAACACAAATTGTTTTAAAAGTGAAAACATGTCATAATCTTTTGTTTTTTTTTTTTTTTACTTTACTTTTGCTTCTTTCGATCTAGTTTTCAAGCAACTAATTGACAATAATTTTAAAGCTAATTAGATTTTAGAGAGTCTCATTAGTAAGCTCATTATGTGACATTTATAATTAATGGCAAACAAGGGTTAGTTAGAACAATAAATATTTGCCAGAGTCTAAAGTATTTTTTTTTTATTTTTTTGCCTTTTTTTTAACAATTTTTATGGGCGAGTTGGCAAACATATGTTAGCTAAACATCATTTTAAGCTATATATATATATATATAATGTTTAGTAGCGTATTTTAAGTTTGTATAATAGTATTATATATTATATAGATACATATATGTAAACAAGTTGTTACTTTCTTTTTACAAAACTCAATTGCAAGCAAACCAAGCTAAATAATATGGCACATAGCATATCTCCATCCCTCTCTCTCTCTCTGTCTCTCTCTCTTTGTCTCTTACTTACTGTCAGTCTTTTAAAGCTGATATCTGAAATGGTAAATACTGGACACTCGATCAACACGTCGTTGTTGTCATATAATCATTATCATGCTCTTCATTTCTCTCCTACACTCTACCATTTGAGGAGCTATGCGTTGCAACGCTGCAACGCTTCAGTGATCAGTGGAAACCACTTGATTATGACACAACTTTGACAACTTGGCAACTGGTAACTGGCATCAAATGTAATGCAAACATACAAGTGAAAAAAAAGAGGCGAAATAGTAGGTGTGGGGGTATGTACATATGTATGTATACTCTAGGTGATCTTAACTGCATCTCGTGGATGTATATATGTATATGTATATGTATATGTATATGTATATGTTATGTATATGTTTACATACATAGTTACATTTTACTTGCTCTGCCGAATAACTGAAATTCATTCATGCGCATTGAGTTTTGACCATCGATGTCTGGATTTCGCTCTTGGACTCTGTCTTATATATACCATATATATGTACATATATATATATATATATATACATATAGCTAAGTTCAAATTGAATCTCTTTTTCAACCACGAGACTGATGGTTGCATATCAGCAACAACAACAACCACAATAACAACAAAACAACAACAGTAACTAATATGAATAAAACTACAACAAGCGCAACGGGGCGACACTTTCAATTGCACGCCTCAACACAGACTCTGGTCGCACTTTCTCATTTGGGGAGGTTTGTCTCTTGTCTTTGTTGCGGTAAGAAGTGATTGTGCGGTGTGGGGGGTAGGGGGGTTGGCTTGGGGGCCTATGTTGTTATGTTGTCGTCTATGTGTTTTGTGTGCGCTCGCTGCGCTTTAATATATTTTTTTTTTACGGCTTCTTTGGCGCTACAATTTGAATGTCATTAGTGTCAGCGGACGGCAACTAACGGAGCTTTGAAGCAGTTTTCAGCAGCAATAGTGTGATAGAGCAAGCGGCCGCTAGCAACGTTTACAAGACATTCTATATACCCTGTAAAACGTATATAGTTTAGAGTAAGTTTAGTGATATAATATTCTAAGTATTCTACAACTATATAAATTGTAGTATTTTTTATTAATCAAAGAGCATTTGAGATTCGTTGTTTTTAAATGTTGGCTGCCCTTATAAAGGCTATAATTTTTTTTTGGTTTTTTTTTTTTTGAGATGCTTGATTTAAGTTAACATTCATCAGGTACGTGCTCAATTGTCACTCATTTGGTCAACTTCATTCACATTTTAATGTGTTTTTCCTTCTTTCCTTTCTTTACACAATGGCAATTTTCAATTTGAAGTCACGTTAAACATTTATTACATTGTCACTTTTCACTTGCCCCGTCAAATACATTTTGTGTGTCACGCCAACTCCCAACAACAACAACAACAACAACAATAATAATAAAAACAATTGAAAATCTTTTTTTGCCTCCCCCCTTCCCATTTTGTTCCACTTTTTCTGGTTTTGTTGCTCTTGTTGGTTACCGAATCTCTTAAAAAAAAAAAAAAAAAATAAAATAAAATAAAATAAAAATAAAAAAAATTGTCGCCGACTTTGCTACTATGTTAATTTAGTCGAGCATTAACACCAAACATTGCTGTTGGCTTAACTTAACCGTTATTACGAGTACTATTCACTCTCCATTGTCAAGTATCTCAGCATTAACTGTCTCTCTCTCTCTTTCTCTATCTATCGCCGCTTGCCTTGTAGTTTTTCCCTTTAAACAAAACAAAACAAAACCAAGCCATTGTTCTCATTGCCAGTGGCGCCAGTGAAAATACAATATTATTATAATATTACTCATAATCTGACCGACGAGCATACTTATAGAGTTGTCTACTCTGCACACTCGTAATGCCACTTTACACTTTGATTTCACTTACCCGATAAGCTAATACGCTTCTGTACGCTTTACGCTTTACGCTTTACTCTTTGCCATCAAATCATAGATAAATATTTAATTAGGCATTTTGCCATAGCCATAACATAACACAATATGTCTATCTATCTATGTCTATCTTGTCCATCTATCTATCTGTCTGTGAATGTCTGTCTGTCTAGTATCTGTTTTTCTTTCTATTTATTTCGGCGCCGTAGGGTTCTACACTCCTTAACTGAACAATTGAGTTTTTGTGTTTGCATTCAGAAAGCAAAGTTCGAGTTGAGTTTTTACAATTATGAAAACTACATTAATTCGTGGGAGTCTAAATGAATTAGAACTGAATAGAATGAATCTAGAGTCGAGAAAAAAAAAATTGGCAGAGTTTGGAGCAATTAAGATTTTGAATGGAGCTTTTAGCCTAGAGGTTTTATGTAGCTAAATAACAATTAAGATTTTATATACATATATTTTTTTTAATTAGTAACGAAAAAAAAATTAAATTGTATAAATTTTGTTAAGATAATAAATATTTTAATTATGCGTTTAATAATATTTTTTATAAAATTGAAATTATTTCATTAGTTGAATATAAATTGAATATATATGTATATTCACTTCATTGTATGTTTTATATATTCTTTACGATTAGCTATTCGATCTTAAATACACTTGCAGCTGACATAAGTTAGTATCCGTGATCATATCTAATTTTTATATACATATATATTTAACAGATGTCTTGGATTATGTTCCTTATTGCATATTTATTTCTTTTTCTGTTTTAATTTTTTTTTTTTTTTCAATTTTTGAACGCATTCACATTCATGATGCAACCTCAAAGCGTTGCCATTGTCGAGCAATGAGTGCGGCGCTTTGACTGTTTATCTTTGATGTTAGTTAAGCGGCCATCGCTTTAAACTCTTCTTTTAGCTTCATCCATATAATATATAGAGGCACCAAACAGCGAAATTTAGCTATACTGATGCTAGAGCAACAGCAGGTCCCACACAATTCGGCAAAAAACCGAACGCTTGTCGGAGAGTACACAAGAGCGTAACGAAAAATAGTTCTCATTGTCGATTTGACAGCGGCTGCGTAAGCACGGACTGTTTCGATCGTACAATAATTTTTTTTTATGTGTGCGTGCGTGTACATATACATGAGGTTATGTGTTGGTGGGTGCAGACATTGTAACAACCCCGAAAATTTGATTTTTTAACTCTTCACTTCGCTTGCTTTTATGTGTAGAGACAAAAGAATAAGCATCAGCAAGATCTGCTCATGTTCTGAACATGACCTACACTAATGCGTCGTTGCCAATTTGCACTTGATTGTTAGTTAAATTTTTAAAGTTTTTATTGAACAAAAATAGCTCAGTTTGTTCCCAATTTGCGAGGTCTTCTTTCCGTTGTAAGCAACTACAGCCTTCGCAATTGAATTTAATTTGAGACTTATAGACAACATATCCAACAAAATATCTCAGTGCATTCTCATTTGCAAAGCTGAGAGTGACTTGTGGGTTGTCGTTTATCATCCTGTCCATATCAAAACAGTTTTCATTATTAAAATCAAAGTGACTGTCGCAATACACCTGATCTTGGTCATTTGCTTCGCTTGACAGTTCTCTTTTTGTTTCTTCTACAACATTTAATAACAAATCATCATCCGGCTCACAATTACCAGTACTCTTTTTTGATGTTATTATTTTCATGGACAACATCTTAGAGATAATGGCATTGAATTCAAAAAGCATCGGATTGTTATTAGTACCACCTCTACTTCTTATTAAATAAAAAATGTGCTCCAAAGGATCTTGATTAAAACGCGACAATATCAGAAAATGTTCATCACATTCATTCCAAACATCTTGTGCGAGCATTAAGATTGAATTTATTGAATGAATTAATCCATCAATACAATAAACCCTGTTGGAATATTGACATTTCATAAAATAGTCTTTCATTTCTATGATAAACTTTTCAGTGTCACTATTTTTCTTAAGAGCTTTCTGCTTCTGCTTCTTCTTCTCTTTCATTTATAAATGCTGTTAATGCTGCTAATTAGCCAAAGGAAAGCAAAGCAGCATTGCACTGAGCGTCAGAGACAATTGCTAGGCATTTATGTGAAATAGAAGAATTTTTTTTGCCAGTCTGTCGCCAGTTTGTTTTTTGTTTTTATTAATTTGTTTTTTTCATATACCCTGGAAATGAAAATTATAAATTTTATTAAAATTTTATTATTGTTTTTTTTTTATTTTTTTTTACATAATTTAATTATAATTTTAGTTCAATTTTTAAACACATTAAAAAAAGTTTGTTTTTGTTGTCAGCAGGGTAACTTTTAGTCGTGCCATTTTATGCCAAACTTTTCACATTTCAAGTTTCTATTTTTTTTTTTATCAATTAATTCAACTCCAGGCTGTTACTCTGAGACAAACATCTTGATACAATTTGTAGCTAAATGGTCGGCATCTTGGTTCTATAAAGATTTTTTTTTTTTTTTTGTTTTCGACTTGTTAGTTAGAGTAAGAGAGAGAGAGAGAGAGAGAGAGAAAAGATGAAGCCAGGTGGAAAATAGAGAGTATAACTGAGACTCTTGTCAACGATCTTAAGTTGATTTTTAGTTTTGGCGCCTTCTTCAAGTTGTTTACTTTGCAATTTATATCTAATTATCATTTTGTGTACTCTATAGTTAATAATTATGGCTTAATATCAGAGTCGATTATCTTTCTTTTGCCACGCTCCCCCCCTCCTCCCGTTAAGCTGTGGAAAGTTAACTAGTGTCTTATATAAAAACAAAAGACAACTTAAGTTTAGTTTCTATTAAATTGAAAATTATTGCAATTAGTTGAACAGTTGATTGGTTACTCGGTTAGTAGTTGCACTGAGTTGTATCTCAAAGTCTTTGATTATTGTCGACAAGTCAACAACTTTGGCTCATGCGCTGGCTCAAGCATTTTTGCATTGGCTTTGTGTTTCTACCACCTTTAATTATTACAATTTGAAAGTTTTTGCTTTAATTGTTGTTGCAGTTATCTCTCAACAGCTGCATTTTTATATGCAAATTAGTGGAAACACTAGAGTCCAAGTATCTATGTATATTTATGCTCATGTTGATTAGCATCCTCTACATAGTCAACAGTCAACAACAGACTACTGTCTCTTTTCTCTCTCTCACTACCTCATCTTTATTTAACGTTTCTTTCTTAAACATTCTGTTGTGAGTGTTGAAAAGCGTTGGCATATGCGCTGATAACAACATTACATTGGAGAGGCATGATCGCTTGCAGTTAAGCTGACAGAGTCAGAACCTAGCAAATACCTAATGGCAGAAACACATAACGAGTGAGACAACGAGAGAGAGAGAGAGAGAGAAGTAAAGTGAGGGAGAAAGACGCAAGTATGCGATCATCATCATCATTATCATCATCATAATCATCAGCAAGGAATGCCATAAGAACTAGAAACTTGTTTCTCTTCACTGTGGAATGGCATGCAAAACTTGACAAGTCTAATAGATCAAGCGTTGCAAGATGAAAGATATCAAATCAGATCTTAAGTCAGAGTCAGAGTCACAGTAAAGTTGAATTTTGTTTAGATGCCTATGATATATGAGCTTAGAGTTTTGCAAATTAAATTAAAAAATAATCTTCTTTTTTTTTCTTTTTTTTTTTCTTTTTAATGTCATGAAATAAAATGGATCTGTAATCTAAAAAGTTGTTGCCTGCTCTTTTTTTTTTTTTTGTTATTGTTTTACAAGTACATAACTTTCACTTGAGACGTGCTTTAATACCTATGAAATAAGCTATATCATTATTCAGCTCACAAAGCTGTCAACAAAAACAATATTACATTGCTGCAGCTGTTGGTTGTTTTGTTTTTTTGTGTTTTATGTTTTTTTCTTGGTTTTTTAACAGCTTAATTGTGATAGATCTTAAATGCCGTTTAAGCACGCTATGATATGCCACGCCTTTTGCCTCAACTCCCACAACTCCTACTCGACCTGTCAGAAACCTTTTGAACTCACACATTGACCAACAAAAGACAACTTTCTAAAGGCCACGCGCGCGAGCTTATCAAGTGATAAACAATAATATGACAACTTGAAATGGCATGACCATGAAGTTACCCTGTAATTGTTGTATTATAGTGCAACTTTAAAAATAGCAGAGAAAATAAATAATATCAAAAAAAAAAATAAAACAATTTTATTTCTTTATATTATAGAAAAAGTAAAAAAAAATATTAAATATATAAAAAGACTAGTCTTTGCATTGTTTTTCATTAATTTATAGGGTATAGAGTATAAAGCTACTTGGATAAATATAGGATAAATAAACAAGCTCTATTACAAGCGAAACGGTCGCTAAAGAACTGAGAAAATAATAATACTTAATTATTAATTAGTTGGAGGAGGGCATAAAAAGCGTAGCAAAACGATCAAAAAAATACCGGGTCACTGTACAAGAATAAAACAGAGGAAGATTGAGAGACAGACGGGGTGTAAACAAGCGTCAAGAGATACAAAAGACATAAGACTAAGTCTGAGACAACTATAAACAAAAGTCGTAGGCCGACAAAATGATGTGAATGTGGTTGGGGATTGAGGGTCGGGAAGGTGGATGTCGATGTCGATGTCGATGTGGATGTGCATGTGGATGTGGATGTAGATGATGACTGTGGCAGAAGTTTTAAAAGATTGACCCGCATACCAGAGTGGGGGCCCAGTCAAGCAAAGACAGAGAGAGAGAGAGAGAGAGAAAGAGAGATACATAGTGCGTTTTTTTTTTGTTTTGTTCAATCTGTCAGTATTCTTCAGTTCAGTTGAGCACAATTAGATAAAGTATCTTATGGTTGCACTGTGATGAATGTTAATTGAACCCAAGAAGTCAAGAATTGTTGCGAAATGCATTGTTATTATGCTACTGTGACGGCGAAATCGCATTAAATACTTTTCATGCTTTACTTTTAGTTATTGTACATACATATATGTACATCCTTGACGGATGCTTCTTGAATTTCTTTACCATATTGTAGGTAAAATGACTTTTAAATTATGCATATAATGACTTTGACACGAAATTAATATGCCTGTTGAATGTAGTATAATAATATTTTTTTTATCGGTTAGACTAGTATCTGTATCTGAATGTGTATAGTATGTATCTAAATTTTTATCTTTTTGTATCTTTTGCAGCTAATGAAACTTGACACCTCCAACCACCACAACAACAACAGCAAAGCAAGTTGATGGCCCTGTTTGTGTGTGGGTGGCAATAAATTAAAGAACTGGTATCAATTTTATTCGATGACGATGATGACGATAATAATCTTCATGATGATTATGATGAAATTGACCGATTGACCAGCAGCTAAGCAAAAAAAAAAAAAAAAAACAAAAACAAAAAAAACAGAGGCGTTAGCGAGCCATGTGAAACAAGAGCGAATGAAATAAAAAATAGAGAAACAGAGAGATAAACACAAACTAAAAGCATATATTGAGAAGATAACTGAGAGAAACAGATATATATATATATATATATAAATATATATAGAGTATATCTATCGACAGACCTTGGTACATCACACAGACACACACAAACACATACACATACACCATGGAGTCTGAGTTCATGGAGCAGGATCTTATGCTGGATGGCAGCGAAGATCTAATGTCTACATCAAATACATCATCCACAAATGGCGCTGGAGGCGACACAAATGGTTGTGGTAAGAAAACGGTAAGTTAATCGATCCATAAATATATTTATCAATATACATATACAAAAGAGATGCACTCAAAGAAAATACATATAAATTCCATGATCTAAGATACGTAACACATTATGGAATTTCATTTAGATTGAATTCCAATTATACTTTTTTCTTTTTCTCTCTCTCTCTCTCTCACACACACGTTTTTTCTGAGTTTATAAATTGATGTATCAAGGAATTTGCAAACTTACTACAATCGCAATCGATTTAAAAGTTTCATATGACACGAACCGCTTTTTATGACATTTATGACACACTTAAGAAACGCTCTACAAATGTATTTACACTTTTTTATCAACTTTATAGAAGTCTACTGGCTTCTTCGACAGTATTATAGTTAAAGATCTCATTCCATTTAATGAAAGAATATAAACATTGAAGATTAAGTATAATAGGATGACTATAGATATAGAATATGGATGCATAGTTAGTTAAACATTTAAGTGGCACGGCGGCAAGCAAATAAAATTCCATACAATATGCACACGCCTCCAGCAACCTAAACTAAATGGACGATTAAGAAACTATGGAATTTTAAAGACTAGATAAATATAAATTCATGCCCAGTAACAATGCTAAATCTCTATGTCTTATGTCTTACAGATCTTTATAATTATGAAAGTTCAATATAAAAGTGTATTAACTCTGCGAACATTCGCTTTCTGTTTATGCTCTTCTTTTTCTATGTTATATTTCTACCAAAACACTCGCTCAAGTCATTCACTTATTCATTTACTCATTCATGCATTCAGTTATTGTTTCATTGCATTTTGCTTTCATGGCTTTTTGACAGAGCTTTAGCACTTGGTGCTTACTTTTGTGTGTTGCTTTTGCTTTTGCTTTCAACCGAAACCGTCAACCATCAACCGTCAACTGTCGTCAAGCCAACACCTAAGAGGTTTCAGCGCACTCTATGCTTAGGCATATTTCAAGTGCTTTGACCCACCCACCC
>JBAMBR010003139.1:0-32550 GCA_037044475.1 Zaprionus obscuricornis | reverse complement strand
TTTATATATATATTTGCTCTTTTTTTATTTTGTTTCTCATTTTATTTTTAATATTTAAATAAGTGTTTATTTTATTTAATTTAATAATTATTAATGTAAAAAATAATAAAACATTTTCTTAGTATAAAATTTATTTAAAAAAATAACAAAATAAATTTAAATAAAATTAAAAATATTATTAAATTATATATATATTAACTATAATTAAATATATTATTAATTAATGTAAGTTTCTTTGTTCCAGAAATAATTTTTTAACACTCATAATTAATATGTTTAGACATCAAAATATAACTCAAATTCTCATAAAACTTTAATTATTTCGAATATGAAATTAATTTTTATTTATTTTTTGTCAATTCTATTACAGGTCGTGAACGACTCAACGAATACATATCCCACTATGAAACACTTAACTATGATCATGAGCACATTAGAGCTAGTCACAATAGAGCGCGACGATCGGTGACCAAAGATCATTATGTAAATTTAAAGTTTGCAGCACATGGAAGAGACTTCCATCTTAGATTAAAACGTGATTTAAATACATTTAGTAATAAGTTAGACGTGAGTATTATTATTATTATTATAAATAATCTTATATATATTTAATATTATTATAATTATTTTATTATTTATAGTTTTATGATAGTAACGGCCCCATTGATGTCTCCACTGATCACATCTATGAGGGCGAAGTGATAGGGGATCGTAATAGTTATGTATTTGGTTCCATACATAATGGGATATTTGAGGGTAAAATTATAACGGAACGTGATGCCTATTATGTTGAACATGCCAAACATTATTTTCCCACAAATCGCACGACGACCACCGTAACACCAACAGCAGTAACAGCAACAGCAGCAACAACAAATGCAGCAGAAATAACAACGTTCCCGACGACAATCGAGTCTTCAACTCGTAGAAATACCACAAAGCATACATCAGCTAGTAACAACAACAACAATAAAAGCAAGCACAGCAGCAACAACAATATCAGCGACAATAACAGCAACAACAACAATAACCACAAAACTGCCATTGATAATAAGACAGAAAACTTCATAAATAAAAATGTTGAAAGCACCGCAACGACGACATCAGCAACAACAACAACAGCATTCCCAATGTTGCCACAGTCTACGACGACAATGTTCATACCAACAACAACAACAACGTCAACAGCAGCTACGGATGCCATTGAGCAGGTGGACGAGAGTTCTTTCGCACAGGACGAACTTGATTTTCACTCCATTATCTATAAGGAGTCACATGTTGAGGATGCCTATGAGAATGTGCGCGAAGGTAAGTCAAGTCCTTAACAAAAAAAAACAACTTTTAAAAAGTGAAAAATTTGCACGTTTATTATAAGAGAAGAGTAGAAAAAAAAAAGCAGAGAATATTCCTTTATGATTTATTTACCGAACATGGCCCAAAAAGTTGAAGGCTTCATTTTTTTTTTCTTGTTGTTTTGCTTACCTCAAACAGAAAATTGAAGTCAACCTTGAAATTGTTTGATAACATTTCACTTTTGTTTTGACACATGAGTTATGAATCTTTCGAGTGTTCGCTAATAATTTGCCTTGTTTCTTTTGTTCCGAGAGTCGAGTTCTCTCGAGCCTTTAGAGCTTGTTAACTTTTCATGGTAAGCATTTTGTGGTAGAATATATATTTTTTTTTTTTTAAAAAAAAAAAAAACTTTTGGTAAGACGCAAAAGTTGTCGAGTTGTTGAATTTTGGCAACGTCGCAAGCATTTACATAACTTTTGTTGTTTACAATTTGACAAAAACATTTTCAAGAAATTTATTTTTTTTTAATATTTAAATTGTATTTAATATTTATTTTATATAATTTTAAAAAAAATTTTATAAATTCTGTAAAAAATTGTTGAAATTTCAAGTGCTGAAAATTGGCAACAGCGCAAAATTGAATTTTATATTCAGCTTTACTTTAAATGAAAGAGAAAGAAAAATTAATGTTGCAGAATATTGGCAACGTTTGCTTGAAAATATCATCATGCCACAATGTGGAAATGTCAGCTGCAGTGGCATGCCAGCATGCACAATCATGCACAGTATATTCTCTTGTCAGTTCAATGGTCAATTTTTTTTTCTGATGCAACGCAGCAACAAACTGTAGCACACACAAACACACACACACATTGAGAGTGAGAGGCGCCAGTTGTAACATGACGGCAACAATGACACTGACAATGAAAGTTGCAGCAACATGTGCCCATTGTATATGCAACATCGTTGCAATTGTGCAAGCATGCAACAATGATGAAATCAGCTTCTACACAAAAAAAAAAGAGGCGTGTCACGCCTTTAAAAAAAAAAAAAAAAGTTGTGACTTTTGTTGTTTTGGGAGACGGCCAACAAAAAAAGAGAACTGCCAGCAGAGCAACAAACAAGGCAAACAAATCTAATGCATAGCTAAACAATTGCAACAACAATAACAACATGCGGCAAATGCCATAAAAGAGACAGGCAGACAAACAAACAAACAGACAAACAAACTGACAGCGGAAGAGTGTGAGGGAGAGAGAGAGAGAGGAAAGCTTGCACGTTGGGATTTGTTGTAAAAATTGCATACACAATTTGAAAGAGATGCAACAATAGCAGACAAAAAATATATAAAAAAAAACAAACTATTGTCACGGGCGCATTTAGTAAAGTTAGACATGCTGTATATGTATGTCTATCTATGTGTGTGTGTAGGTGTGTATGTGTATTAAGTTTAGGGGCGTGTTGCATGATTTTTAATGAGCTTACACAAAAGCTACTTACATTTTCGTAGTCAGTTTGTTAGTTAAGCGTTGCATTTGCTCGCTGCTGTTGCTGTTGTTGCATTTGATTGATGCAGTTCCACTGGTGTGCTTAAAGCGTGTATGGCTATTGTTCGGGCAGCTTTTAAATTCTTTCCCTCGTCGTGATGCAAAGCGTGGGATAAATGTCACACATTCATCCCACGCTTTAAGCATCACGGCGATGGCAGGCAACGGCAGGCTGCCCTGAACAATCGCTGTACATTTTTTCTCCTTGTCTTGCACACAGTGTGAAGCATCAATCAAATGCTAACAACAGCAACAGCAGCGAGCAAATGCAACGCTTAACTAACAAACTGACTACGAAAACGCAAGTAGCTTTTGTGTAAGCTCATTAAAAATCATGCAACACGCCCCTAAAATTTAATACACATACACACCTACACACACACACAGATAGACATACATATACAGCATGTCTAACTTGACCAAATGCGCCCGTGACAATAGTTTTTTTTTTTATATATTTTTTGTCTGCTATTGTTGCATCTCTTTCAAATTGTGTATGCAATTTTTACAACAAATCCCAACGTGCAAGCTTCCTCTATCTCTCTCTCCCTCACACTCTTCCGCTGTCAGTTTGTTTGTCTGCCTGTCTCTTTTATGGCATTTGCCGCATGTTGTTATTGTTGTTGCAATTGTTTAGCTATGCATTAGATTTGTTTGCCTTGTTTGTTGCTCTGCTGGCAGTTCTCTTTTTTTGTTGGCCGTCTCCCAAAACAACAAAAGTCACAACTTTTTTTTTTTTTTTTAAAGGCGTGACACGCCTCTTTTTTTTTGTGTAGAAGCTGATTTCATCATTGTTGCATGCTTGCACAATTGCAACGATGTTGCATATACAATGGGCACATGTTGCTGCAACTTTCATTGTCAGTGTCATTGTTGCCGTCATGTTATAACTGTATGTGCAACTGGCGCCTCTCACTCTCAATGTGTGTGTGTGTTTGTGTGTGCTACAGTTTGTTGCTGCGTTGCATCAGAAAAAAAAATTGACCATTGAACTGACAAGAGAATATACTGTGCATGATTGTGCATGCTGGCATGCCACTGCAGCTGACATTTCCACATTGTGGCATGATGATATTTTCAAGCAAACGTTGCCAATATTCTGCAACATTAATTTTCTTTCTCTTTCATTTAAAGTAAAGCTGAATATAAAATTCAATTTTGCGCTGTTGCCAATTTTCAGCACTTGAAATTTCAACAATTTTTTACAGAATTTATAAAATTTTTTTTAAAATTATATAAAATAAATATTAAATACAATTTAAATATTAAAAAAAAATAAATTTCTTGAAAATGTTTTTGTCAAATTGTAAACAACAAAAGTTATGTAAATGCTTGCGACGTTGCCAAATTTCAACAACTCAACAAGAATGTAAGCTTTGCGTCTTACAAAAGTTTTTTTTTTTAAAAAAAAAAAAAAATATATATTCTACCACAAAATGCTTACCATGAAAAGTTAACAAGCTCTAAAGGCTCGAGAGAACTCGACTCTCGGAACAAAAGAAACAAGGCAAATTATTAGCGAACACTCGAAAGATTCATAACTCATGTGTCAAAACAAAAGTGAAATGTTATCAAACAATTTCAAGGTTGACTTCAATTTTCTGTTTGAGGTAAGCAAAACAAAAAAAACAAGAAAAAAAAAATGAAGCCTTCAACTTTTTGGGCCATGTTCGGTAAATAAATCATAAAGGAATATTCTCTGCTTTTTTTTTTCTACTCTTCTCTTATAATAAACGTGCAAATTTTTCACTTTTCAAAAGTTGTTTTTTTTTGTTTAAGGACTTGACTTACCTTCGCGCACATTCTCATAGGCATCCTCAACATGTGACTCCTTATAGATAATGGAGTGAAAATCAAGTTCGTCCTGTGCGAAAGAACTCTCGTCCACCTGCTCAATGGCATCCGTAGCTGCTGCTGACGTTGTTGTTGTTGTTGGTATGAACATTGTCGTCGTAGACTGTGGCAACATTGGGAATGCTGTTGTTGTTGTTGCTGATGTCGTCGTTGCGGTGCTTTCAACATTTTTATTTATGAAGTTTTCTGTCTTATTATCAATGGCAGTTTTGTGGTTATTGTTGTTGTTGCTGTTATTGTCGCTGATATTGTTGTTGCTGCTGTGCTTGCTTTTATTGTTGTTGTTGTTACTAGCTGATGTATGCTTTGTGGTATTTCTACGAGTTGAAGACTCGATTGTCGTCGGGAACGTTGTTATTTCTGCTGCATTTGTTGTTGCTGCTGTTGCTGTTACTGCTGTTGGTGTTACGGTGGTCGTCGTGCGATTTGTGGGAAAATAATGTTTGGCATGTTCAACATAATAGGCATCACGTTCCGTTATAATTTTACCCTCAAATATCCCATTATGTATGGAACCAAATACATAACTATTACGATCCCCTATCACTTCGCCCTCATAGATGTGATCAGTGGAGACATCAATGGGGCCGTTACTATCATAAAACTATAAATAATAAAATATTTATAATATTAATAAATATATATAAATTATTTATAATAATAATAATAATACTCACGTCTAACTTATTACTAAATGTATTTAAATCACGTTTTAATCTAAGATGGAAGTCTCTTCCATGTGCTGCAAACTTTAAATTTACATAATGATCTTTGGTCACCGATCGTCGCGCTCTATTGTGACTAGCTCTAATGTGCTCATGATCATAGTTAAGTGTTTCATAGTGGGATATGTATTCGTTGAGTCGTTCACGACCTGTAATAGAATTGACAAAAAATAAATAAAAATTAATTTCATATTCGAAATAATTAAAGTTTTATGAGAATTTGAGTTATATTTTGATGTCTAAACATATTAATTATGAGTGTTAAAAAATTATTTCTGGAACAAAGAAACTTACATTAATTAATAATATATTTAATTATAGTTAATATATATATAATTTAATAATATTTTTAATTTTATTTAAATTTATTTTGTTATTTTTTTAAATAAATTTTATACTAAGAAAATGTTTTATTATTTTTTACATTAATAATTATTAAATTAAATAAAATAAACACTTATTTAAATATTAAAAATAAAATGAGAAACAAAATAAAAAAAGAGCAAATATATATATAAAAAAAAATATATATATATAATTAAAAAAATAAAAACAAAATATAATTAAAAAAAAAAAACAAAATTTAATAAAAAAAAAATAAAAAACAAAATATAATAATAAAAAAAAAAATGATTATCTAACATTTAATTTAAAAAATAAGAATTATTAAAATTAATATTAAATAAGATAAATAAATAATAAAATAAATAAATAATAAAATAAATAAAATTAAACTTATATATTCTATTGATAAATTTTATTCATGTTCAATTAACTGATTTTAAATTTAATTTTATTAATTTTAATTAAATTATTAATTACAAAAAAAAAAAAAAAATTCAATAAAATTTAATCAATTTTCTATAAAAATTGTCAGAATGTTTCATTTTTTGTGCGTTTCATAAACACACAACTATGTGAATAAAAATTGCAAATAAATCTTTAAGTAAATTTCCATTTATTATTTTAGATTTCAAACATTTGCTAACTAATCAGAATCAGAGCAAGTTTTAATATTACTGAATTGTCAAATAGCTTATGCTGCTTGTTAGCTACGTTGAATTGTAAGTTGTATGTTGTCACAAGTCTTTTATAGTTTACACAGGACAACGAACACTCCATTAGGCATTTGGCCAATGCCACACCCACACTTAAGCAATGCAACAAAACCAAGATGTGCAAAAAAAAACCAAAATTCACAGAAAAGCAATGCATTTATGTTGACGCACGTCACTGTATGTGTGTATGTGTGTGTGTGTGTTTGTGGCTGTGTAAATGCATTAAAAATGTTGCACAAGTTGCTAGCAAAGCAGAAATATGTATGTATGTAAGGACAGATAGATGGATGGATGGATGAATATGTATATGTATATATGTATGTATGTATATGTAGAGTTGTCTACTGTAAATTGCTGCTATATGCTGAATGTGTTCATGCTGCCATTTCTCGTTTGGTTTCCAGTCCATCTGCCAAAATAAATATGTTTGTGCCAGGGTAAACTCTACTTTACCACTTTTCCACTTTTACACTTGCACTTGAAGTTCGACAGGCCATGCCAGCATGCCACGCCCACAGACAAACGTTTTTGTTGAACGAGTCAAAATGAGCGACATTGAGAGCGCAACAGCAAAAGTAAATGCATTACAAGAAAATGCATTGCATACATACAGGCGCCACAAATACACATACAAACTGTAAGAGAGCAGAGTAGCTTGGGGTGTAAGTGACTGTGGGGGTCATATGTGAGAGTTTTTTTTTGGGGGGTGTCGGCCATTTTGTTCCACTTTGCGACCATTAAATGCTATGAAACGTTAAAAGTATTAAGCGAATCAGCAAACGAAGCGCATGAAACAGCAACTCAAATGCCAATGAAATGCAGTTTACTACGTGAGGCTGCTTTTCGAAGTTGTTGTTGTTCTTTTTCTTCTTGCTGTTGCTGTTCTTGTTGTTATTGTTATTGTTATTGTTCTTGTGCTTCCTGTTGTTACTTTATATGATTCGGTCAATGTTTGAACCTATAGTTGAATTCTTCACCCTGCACCAAAACTCTCTGAGTCCGCCCGCCCTTCCATTACGATTGTCGTGTATTTTTAATTTGCGCAATGGATCTAGAGTACAGGGTATGGTAGGGCGGTAACATAAGGAAATGGAAGCTAGCAGGCATAACATCAATGTTACGTTTCAATTTCCGGTCTTTCAATTAATTTGAAATTGCGGCTAGCCGATTTTGAGTTTGGGATTGTGAAATTGCTTTTCGAAGATTTATCGTTAAATGTTGCTGCTGCTGTCGATATTGTGTTTGTTTTGTTCAGCACCTTATAGACAATATAGACATACGTATGTACATACTATATATCGATGAGCAGGCAATATGCAATACAAAAAGAAAACACAAAAATTTGCATTCTATTTACAAATTGTTGTACATTTTGTTTGTTCATTTGGCAACAATTTTTGCAATATTTGTTCATTTCAGCAAATTAAATAATTGCAAATTTTTCACTTTCAATATTTACAAAATGACAATTTTTTTTTTTATTATTATTTTTTCCGACTTTAAACTGATTTTTACTACTCAAAGCAGAATCTTGAATTTTAAAAAATTGTTGTTAAATTTAAATACGCCTCAAAGCAATTGAATGACAAATAAATTATATTAAAATCATTTCAATTTAATGAAATGTCAGCTATATATGTATATATATATATATATATATATATATATATACATCGATATATATTTGCATTTAAATGTAGTTGATTTCTGCTTGAAAAGATTGCAAAAAAAAAACAAAAAACCGCAAAACGTACTAAAACAAAACTAAAGAACATTCAATCTTTCTCTCTCACTCTCTCACTCTATCTCTATCACTTTATCTTTCTCTATTGAATCGAGTATCGTCTGGGCCACAGATACAAGAGGAACCACATTAAATTATCAGCAGGGATTAGCAAAGTAAATACAAATGAAAAATTGACAGAAACCGACAGTTGGTAAACTCAGTGAAGACAACAACGGCAACAACGACGACAACGACGACAGTGGAACAGACCAAAATATTCAATAGGAAAACTCATCAAAGAAGACGAAAACAACGAACAGCAGCAGCAGCAACAACGAACAACAACAACAATTTGCTCATCAAGCCAAAAAGTTTCAGAATATTTGAAAACTAAAAGCGAGAAAGAGACAGAAAGAGAAGAAGAAGAGTAGAAGGTTAATTGCGTTCAAAAAACCACAAAAATCGATAGTTAAATGAAAATAAAGTCAGCATAGCTGCGGTCTATGCAAACATATTTACAGATACAGATACAGATACAGATACAGATACAGACATAGATACACATATAAATACAGATACAGATACAGCTACAGCTACAGATACATAGATAAGCAAACTGATGTATGCATTGTAAAGATAGGCGAATGAATATGAAGCTGAAGCTGCAGAGTTGAAGATGGAGAACATGAAGACAAAAGACATGAATTTGGCATGTGCGAGGAATTTTAATTACTTAAACTGCGCCAACAAAAAAAATAAAGTAAAATAATGAAAAATACGCAAAAAGCGTGAAAAATGTGTAAAAAAGAAGAAGAAGAAACAGCAGAAAAAGTAGACACAAATAGAGAAGCGCAGTGTACTATGCGGGACAGAAAACCGAAAACTCAAGTGTGCATATGCCTGTAAAAATAAATAAAAAAAAAATATATATATATATATATATATATTTAACTGAAAATTACACTAGCTGAAATGTAAAATGTGTAAAACAAACTGTGAAAGGTTTTTTGTTAAAGGGGTAATTAAACTGAATGCTCAAGCAAACATTACGACTTCATTTTCTATACACTTGCAAGAGTCTATGCATTTTGATAAAAAGCTTGTAACGCATGGCAAAAGCTTGATGGAAGAAAATTGGCATAATTATTTTACTGCAGCATAGTCAAAACTAACAAAATTGGATCAAAATATCTGAAAGCTGTCGTTCGAAAATTAATTAAATTAAATTAAAAATAATTTAAGAAAATTAATTAAATAAAATTAAAAATAATTTAAGAAAATTAATTAAATAAAATTTACAAAAAAAAAATTTAAATGAAGTTAATTAAATTAGAATTAATTGAAAAAAATTAAAATTAATTAAATTAAATAATATTAAAATAAATTAATTAAATTAAAATTAATTAAATTAAAATTAATTAAATAAAAAAATAAAATTAAAATTATTAAAATTAAAATTAATTAAATAAAATTAAAATTAATTAAATAAAAATTAATTAAATAAAATTAAAATTAATTTAATAAAAATTAATTAAATAAAATTAAAATTAATTAATTAAATAAAAATAAAATTAATTAAATAAAATTAATAAAATAAAATTAAAATTCAAATTAATTTAATAAAATTAAAATTAATTTAATTAATTTAAAATTAATTTAATTAATTTAAAATTAATTAAATAAAATTAATATTAATTAAATTAATTTTTTTCTTTTTTTTTATTGTAAAGTTATACCGATAAAATTTATAGTATTTGAATTTAGTGACGATGATCTTAACATATCTGAAAAGTTTCGTTTATATCGAACTACTATATCCTATGGCCACCATAAAAATACTTGCATAAGAAATTATAAAATTTTTAAAAGATTTTCATTGAAATTTCCAAGAGTATAAAATCTTCGGCATATGAAATTCTCAGATAAATTTGCTTTACCATTTTGTTTGCCTCCTACAGGAAGCTGTTTTGGGTGAAACCTGGCAGAGGAGAAGCAGCAACTATACAAAGAGGTTACTTTACTAGTTGACCTAGAAAATGTATAACATAAAAAAAAAGGAAAAAGTGGAAACAACGCAGGACATTGGCGGAACGAGTAAAAGCGTTATATAGTATATATGTATAACTGTCTATATATATATATGAATATATAGTCAGAGTGATGGCTTAAATAAACTAAAAGCGCCAAGACGAGAATCCTGCAAATGGGCAAAAAAAAGGTAAACGAAAAAGCTTAGTGAATAGTTAAAGTAAACTTGGCCACGGGGCAAACGTAGCACAAGACGTTGAAGGTTAAAATAATAGCACAAAGAGGTTAAATATGCAGCTGAGTTAAAGAAAGGAAAATAAAAGGCAAAAAAAAAAAATAACAGATGCCAAATAAAGCATAATAAGCAAGAATAAAGAAGAATTTTGCAGATAAAACAAAAGAAAAATGACAAAAAAAAATTAGAAGAAATGCATTTAAAATAATGCTTCTTTAACTAATAAAACAATTTCAAATGCGCATTAAATATGCAAATAAAAAGTGAAAGAGAGAGACAAAGATGGAGAATGCAAGTCAGAAAAAGTAAGAGTAAAATGTCAGTTGTACTTAAATCAATAATATGGCCAGAAATTGAACAAAAAAAAAAAAAAAAATGAAATAAATTTGTGATAAATTTTGCAGTTAAGTGCGACAAGTGATACCATTTATCAAGGCAGACACCATTTTATTGAGAGCAACTACTACTGTGCAGCACTACTGTGGCAGCAGCCTGCCTCAACATATACTATATGTAAGTATCTTATCATAGATGTTGACCTGCACAATATCTCGCTGGCCTGTTGCTCAACAAATTGGCACAATTCTTTTTTTTTTCGGCTCTTTTTTTTGGTGTGTCTTGGCATATTTGACTCTTGTATTCTGCGCGCTGCGGCAGCTGCACATTTGGCCCACATAAGAAACGAGCTGAAAACGACTTTCGCTATTTACTGTTGCAAACTGGTAAAAGAAAGAAAAAAAAAATTGAATATGGCAAAAGCGACGTTTGACCAACATTGAGTAAAGAAAATGAAAAACAACTGCAATAGCCAAAAGCCTCAGGCTCATGGCTCAACACAATTGCCCGACTTTTACAGTAAACAACTTTTCTTTTTTTTTTACTTCTCATGTTCTCTCTCTCTCTTTCGCTCTCTGTCTTTCTCATTGGCTTTTGCTAAATTTATCTCTCATTTTCATTTTGTTTGTCATTGCCCGTTTGGCAGGTTTTTCCTCATCGATAACGCAAAGAAACTATAAAGAAGAAGAAAATGAAGATGAAGGAGAAGCAAAAAAAAAACTAAAAAAAACCTGTTTGTGAGATGGCAAAACAAGTATCAGTGTGTTTGTAGCTTCTACTACTCTTCTGTCTGTCTGTCTGTCTCTCTTCCGTTTTGACTCTCTCTTCCTCTCTATCTCTCTCTCTTGCACGCACTCTGTCATTGTCTATGTCTTACTCTGTCGCACTGAGTTAAAATTAGTCGCTTTGGGCGTCTGCTGCTGTTCAGTTGATTGAAAAATGTTCAATCAGCTGCTGCTGCTGCTGTTGCTGCCACTGCTGCCCACAACTGAACACAGAAAATAGAATTTCAGTTGCGTTTTTTCTTTTTTTTTTCGGACAGTAGTTCGATTTTCCCCACTATACACTATTCACTTCTCACTTAAATTCCATTAACCCAAAAATTTTGATGTCTTTTGCTGTGCACAGATCGATCGACGTCGTTTTGTGTCAACCAAAACGAGCGTTTAATGCTATCAAATGTGGAACGAAAATCATTTTGAAATCGAGCTTACGCTTCCCTCACAAAACATTCTCTTTTTCCAAGAGCATAGTCGCCCTTGAGCGTTTATTCATTTTTAACTGCATGTGTCATATACTTGAAACTACAATTGCCTCCCTCTATCTCTATATACACCCCCCAAAACACACATACACATGCTTAAATGCATACATGCATAGTAGTCAATGATGATTCAATTTTGGTTGCAGTAGCTCGCACAAATGGGCTTAAATGCGCTCAAGTTGAATATTTTAAGCTTTTGGTCAGCGTTTTGGGTGGTTATATGCTCATTTTGATTGATAGGCTTACAGCTGTCTCTCTCTCTATGTATGTGTGTGCAGTCTTGTTAAGCTGATTTCTGTTTGAGGCTGCCTCCTGTGTTTTGTTACTGCAGTTTTCCAGTACGCCACGTTTTAGATAAGACTTCCCGCCCCCACACAAAACCTAACGTCGAGCTGCATAAAGATTCGCTTCTGGTTGGACTATCAGCTTGAAGTTGATGGATGATGTGGGCATTGGGATTTCTACAAGGACTACACTGAGCAAAGCAGATAGAGACTAAAAGAGAAAGAGAAAGAAAGAGAGAGAAAGAGGCGAAGCAACAGCAACTCAACTACTGCTATGCTATTTCTTGATTTTTTTTGCCAATTTAAATTGTTTGGCTGCCGTTCAATTTTTGATGTATTTCTAAATATGCTTACAAATTTTCGATATTCTATTCACTAAAAAAACTTTTCAAGCATATTAAGTGTATGCAACCGACAAGTTTTATTGGCATTTAAATATATATATTTTCAAGTTCTAAACACAATGCAAACACATGTACAACCTTTTTTTAGAGATAAAAAAAAAAATGTAATATTTAAAAAAGAAATAAAATAATATAAATAAAAATATAAAAAAAAATCTATAAAAAATATATATATAAATAAATAAAATAATATAAACAAAAATGTAAAAATAAAAAAAATATATAAAAATAAATAAAAATGTAAAACTCTATAAAAAAAAAATATAAAAAATCTATCAAAAAAATATATAAAAATAAAAGAATAAAAAATAAAACATAAAAAATAAAATGTAAAAATATAAAAAAGTTAAAAAAAATAAAAATAAATGAATGAAATAAAAATAAATGAATAAAATAAAAATAAATGAATAAAATAAAAATAATTGAATAAAATAAAAATAAATAAATAATAATTAAAAAAAAAAATAATAATTAAATAAATAATAAACAAATAAAATAATTTTAAAAATAAATAAATAAAAAATTTGTTACGAAATTTTCTAAATATTTTTATTTATTTTTTTAAAAATTTTGTTTCATATTTTAATTTACATATTAAATTTATTTAACATTAAAATAATTTTATTAAATAGTGAAAATATTATATAAAATATTAAATTTATTACTAACACAAAACCAATTTTATTTTATTTTTATTTCATTTTAATAATTCATTGCAATTTTCACTTCATGTTAAGTATATAAAAATTTTATGCAAGCAGCTTTAAGGTAATTTTTGCCATCGCCTGCCAACTGCAGCTACTTGCCGCTTAATGCAAAACTTGCTTTCGTAGTTTCTACCAAAAAGAGATTTTTCTTCTTTATTTTTGCAAGAGTTTTCGTAAAGGATATAAGACGTACGTCAGGGCAGCTGACAGGTCCCATCGTAAACACAGGACATTTTGCCCGTTCGCCCGTCCAGAAAAGAAGAAAAAAAAAAAAGCAACCATCAGACTCGTAACTTTAACGCCAACAAAATTGCAAAGCTACGAGTTTTGGGGGGGGTCTAAAGCATGGGGCTTGCAATGTAGTAGCTATTGTGAGGATGGGGGGGCCGAGGGCAAGTTGACCGCAGCCGCAGTAAAGTCAGTGTCGGCTGCTACGTCGCTGCGTCGCTGAGTCTTTACGTCGCAGTTGCGCATGAAACCGCACGAAAGGTTGTCAAATAAAATCCAAGAAAAGTGCAATAAATCACGTAGCACTGCAATCATTTTATCAACGTAAAGTTATTTTTAAACAAAAAAAATAACGTAAAGTACTTAAGAAATTTAAAAAAAAAAAAAAAAAAATAGAAACAAGAAACAACAGAACTGACTACAACTAGAAAAAAAGGGAAGCTCAAAGTTTTGAAAACATTCGGAAATTGAATAAAAACATTTATTTTATTTGCAGACGATTTTGAAATACACAAAACGCTAAAAAAAATATCTTGAAATCGAATTCTTGCTGCTTCTTCTTCGGCTTGTAATTTTTTTTGCTATTTTTTTGATAACTTTTCTCTCTCTTTTATTAAAAATCATTTTACTGGCCTTGGCTTATAATTTTCTTCGCTTCCATTTTTATTTTTTTATTTTTTTTTACACTTTTTTTTTGTTGTTGTGTATTGTGTATTTTCGATTTTCTTTTTTTGCTTTTACTTCGAACTGTGGTTTGTTTTCGATTTCGTTTTCGTTTTCCTGCTACATTGCCGACTTAACTTTTCTTTCGATGCTTTTGTTGTGCTGTGGCTGAAAGCCATGAAAAACACACGCCCAATCAGATGAAAAACATTTTCCTTCGAATTTTAGCAGCATTTTTTTGAGGGCGCTTCGTGAATGAAAATGAATTGATTGCTGCGTTTTCTTTTGCATTCTTGTATTATATACTACTATACATATACATATACATATATACAAATACACAAAAATATACATACATATATATATATATATATATAAAATTTTTTTTTGTTGATTTTATGCTTCAACTTGAGGCGATTTACATGTAAATTGATGGAGCTACCAAACGACCTTACGCACGTGCCCAGTAATTGGAGTACTTTTTGAGCAAAAAAGCAAAAGCAGAAAGCACAAAAAAATAAATAAATAAAAAAAAAGCACAATTTGGGCCCCAAAGATCGATTCGTGGGGCAATAAAGTAAAATGAAAAGTTTTAAATAAAAATACAGAGCTCGCACTCTGTGATTTATTGTAAACTTTTTGCTTAACTTCCAACTCAAACTTCTACCCAACACTTATACATATACACACACACATAAACACAAACACATACAAAACATTGTTAAAATGCTTTTTTTTTTTGCTTTTTTTTAATGCCAACAAATATTTATTCAATCAAGAATAAATGATTTTTAAAAATACCAATAACAAAATGTGTTTCAATCTTCTTCTCAAATTTCTGCACATTTCTTCATCAGATTTCTTGTTTTATTTTTAAATAAAATTGTTAAAGAAATATATAAAAAACTATTTTTTTTTGTATTGCTTTTAATTTATTTTCGTTTATTTTTATCAAAGAAATTTCAATTTTTGTTTAATTTTCTGTTTAATTTATTTCAAATATTTTCAACATTTTTTTCATTGAATTTTCTTTTTTTTTTTTGTGCATTTAAATTTATAAATATTTTGAAATCTTTAAATAATTTAAATAATAATTTTAGGAATTTTCAACTAAAGAATTTTATTTATTTTTTTATTCAAATGCAACAATTGTAATCAAATGTTTTATTGCCATTTTTGAATAGCTGCAACACTTAATAAGTGGAGTGTGTGTAGAATGCTTGTAAGCATGTTATGCTTATGCTAAGGTTCACTGCTTGGTTGAGCTAACAAATTGTTAAGGATTTTCAATTTTTAATATGTCCTTGCAAACTAAACTAGAAAATTGTGTGCAACAAAATTACATGTTGACATTGTTTGCACTTCAGAGTGCTGCATAAAAAAAAAAAAAAGTTGCCAGTCACAATAGAAACACGTCAACATGCACAAGCATGTGTGTGTGTGTGGGTGTGCGTGTGTGTGGGTGTAGAGTGCATAATTTGAAAAACCTCTTGAAAAGCGAAAAGCAAGCAAATTGCAAAGTCACCAAGCACCAAAAGCGACTATGCGACTGACAAAGACTTTTATATTTATACATAAACATATGAAAGTGTGTGCGTGTGTGTTTGTGCGTGTGTGTGTCGCTGTTTCCTTCAACGTGTTTTTTTTTTTTATTTTTGTTGCATGCACATTCTTCCACTTTCGCAGCGTTGCTTTCAACCTCATCATATACTTGCACTGATTTAACTTTTATTTTCGCCTTTTGTGCATAATTTTGTTGAGCTTACAGGACGTTGAGCTCACTCACTTTGGCCAAATGCAGGCTGTGCTCTTGGCCGGGCAAAGCGCATTAAGTCTTTAGCTTAAAGGCAGCAACAGAAACAACAACAACGAAAACAGCGACAACAACATTGACAACAACAGCAGCAGCAGCAACTGCAAGAATACATGCAAATAAACAAACAAACAGGCAGCTGTAATAGCAGCAATTACAACAGCAAAGCATTGCATACACATAGGCGCACTGTTGGCCCATGACTCACACATAGAGATATATACATAAAGAGAGAGAGAGAGAGACTAGCACAACACTTGCTCAATCTTCGTACTCATAACACAAAGCCAAAGACAAAGGCACATTAGCATCTGCTGCTGCTGCTGTTGTTGTTGTTTCTGCTGCTACTGCTACTACTACTACTGCTGATGTTGCTGTTGTTCCACTGCTGTTTATTGTGGGCGTTTTAGCTCATCCCATTTTGGTTTTCAGTAGCCTCAACAGTCCAACAGACTTCAATGGCATAACGGGTGGTAAGCATAACCCCAAACTAATGCAGCATCAAATAGCCGCACATGTCTGCCTCTGTGTGCGTGTGTGTGTGTGTAGTGTCCCCTTTCTTTATCTCTATGCATTAGTATATGTGTATGTCTGCATATGTATGCCTGTCTATATGTGTATATATGTATGTATGTATGTGTTTGTGGTATGCTTTTAGTCGTCCAATTTGTGCGCAGCTTAAATATAAAATCCAAGCAGCAAAATGCCTAAGCTGCTCTACCAAGTGACAGAAGATGCCGAGGCACTAAAATGCGACACTCTTCGGCTTAATGCGGCAATTTCGCTTCACTAAATCTTAAAAGCAAACATTGCTAAGCTTAATTAGTTAATTAATTGAATAACATTGTTAACAATTTCTAAAAAAAAAAAAAAAAACAAAAAAAAAACAAAAAAAAATATTTCTAGACTTTTACATTACATTAATGTCTTGTGCATTAAAATAATTGCTTTTAGTGTGGGGAAAATCAATTAATTGCGAAAATTCGATGAATATAAATACAAATATAATTTAGTGTGAACTATTTTCAGAAAAGACAAATATAATAATAAAATAAATTTATATAAAAATAATATATGATAAAAAATATAATAAAAAAAAATAAATAAAAAAATAAAATAAAATAAATAAAAAAATAAAATAAAATAAATAAAAAAATAAAATAAAATAAATAAATAAATATATAATAAAAAAATATATTACAAAAAAATAATAAAAAAAATATAAATATAAATATAAATATAAATATAAAAAATATAAAAAAAAATATAATATAAAAAAATAAAAAGAAAATTAATATTTTAATAAAAAAAAAAAATAAAATAAAATAATATAATAATATAAATATAAAATAATATAATATATAAATAAAAATAAAATAATTTATGACAATAAAAAAAAATTAATTAAATACAAAAAACGTTAAAAGAAAAGTAATAAAATAAACAAAAATATTTTAATATTACAAAAGATTAAAATTAAATTAAAAACTTATAAAATTAAAAATAAAAAAAAAATAAAACCTAGAGCTCTCGAAATATAATAAAAGCTTTTCATTTCAAGCTTTTCATAATAATATTAAAATTTTCACTTCACATCGCATTGCATGGCATCGCATCGCATCACATTAATCATAGACAGTCACAGACACAGTCATGTCTATAGTAAATGCATTTTATGTTAACTATTTTTCTCTCAATTAAAAGAATATTTATGAAGGTAATTTGGAAATTTTACTTAATTCTTTATTAATTGCTGCCGTTCGATATTAATATGCTACGCAATAAACTATATTTATTTATTTATATTTTCTTCATTTTTGTGTTTTTTATTTTTTAATATACATTTTTACTCATTATAATAAATTACCAGAAAATAAATTATTAAATGTTTAACAAAAAAAAAAAATGAATATACTACATATAAAATTATTCACAGCGCTGCAGAAAAAAAAGCGCATTGAATATAAAATGCCAGAGAGAAAAAAAAAACAACAACAGCAAAAAAAAAAATAATAAAAAACAAAGTGAGCTGCTACCGTGAAAAGTAAATCAGCTTAAATGAAAATACAAACAAACAATGGAATTAAAGCAACATTGAGTGCAAAAACAAAATGCCAAAGAAGGTTATTTAAAAAAAGACAAAAAATGGTTAACTGAGCTAAAGTTTTTTTTTATGCTGACCGCATTTGAATTAAAGCCGAAATGAATGTGTAATCCTTGCAGAGTCTTAAGCGAACTCACATACATGTGACATGTGTATGTAGAAAACTTATACAGATTTACTGCTGTGACTCTGCTGTGTCTGCTGTTACTATGTACTTGTTGTCAGGCAAAGCAAACATATTTTTTTTTTTTTTTTTGTTTTGCTTGTTTTCTCGCATTCAGCTACTATTTATGACAGAGGGCGTGGCAAGCACCCCCAACAGTGTTTAAGACTTGTTTATGCTTGTTATTTTGACTATTACTACTACTACTGCTGCTGCTGCTGCTGCTGCTGCTGCTGCTACTGTTTGCTGCTTATGCTGCTGTTGCTGCTGCTGCTGCTGCTGTTTCAGTCAAAAACTCATTTCGATAATGTGTTTTGCAGAGTTACAAACTCAAAGGCCAAAAGCAGAAGCCAAAGCCTTGTGCAACTAGCACAAACTGGCGCAATGTTTTTCGTCCTGCTGCTTACCGCATAAAATTTTGTGATAACAAAATTATATATTAGTATGCCACAGTGTGTGTGTGTGTGTGTGTGTATGGGCATCAAAAAACTTTGCCAAAGTGCATAAAAAATGAGCAAGAGCAATCAGCGGATTATGCGGCGTATGAGTAATGTTCCACACAGCAGGGCGTATGCGTAATATATATATATATACATACATACATACATATTTTTGGTCCCTACAGCACATCACGTCTGCCACAACATTTAAAAGCATTTTTCGGTTAGCGTTTGCTTTAGTTAATAAGCTGCTCAAGTGTTACGCGCCTTGTGTATCTGCATATGTATGCGTGTATGTGTGTAAGTATGTGTGTATGTATGTGTGTGTCTGATGAGTGTATGAAATTGGAAATTGGGTTGCCTGATGGAATAGCAAAAAGCCCTTAACAGTGCTAGGGAATGAGATTTGAAGAGTAACGAGTGAGGGAGAGAGAGAGAGATGTAGTGTGGCAACAGTCAGCAGCATCCGAATTAGACAGCTGTCTGTAAATTTCCTGTGCAACAGACTGTATGTGTGTGTATGTATGTGTATGTTTTTGAGCTGCGCGATTGGTGGTTTTGTATTAGGTCGGGCGGCTGCTGTTAAGAGCATTTGCCCATTAGGCGCTGCTGCCTGTCAATTTGCATAAACATACTCATCGTAACTGTGTGTAGCTCTTCAACTTGGCACAATTTATTAACACAACTGACACAAGAGACACGTGGAGTATGCAGGGGCAGTGCGCCAAGGATCAGAAGGCGCAGTATAACTTCACATAACTTTTTTTTTGCGAAAATTAGTAGGAAATTGTCGAATGTTCGCTAAGAGTAACGGTGCTTAACGAGAGGGAGAGAGAGAAGGAGAACGTTGCCTAATCAGGATGCCTGCTAGCTATTTTTCTCAAAACTTAAATTTAAAATGAGCAAAGAATCTAATGGAAAATATTTTAAGAAGTTTCTTATACAATTTACTTTTAATTTAATTATTAATTATATTATTTATAGTGTTGAAAATCTTAAATAGTTTATAAATATTTTTTAAACGAATTATTTAAACTTTTACTTCATTTAAAATGTAGTAAAAATAAATGAAAATATTTTAAATTATTTTAAATAAAACTTGTTTTAATTTATTTAATTATTAATTAATTAATTTATTTATTTATTTATTTAATTAATCAATTAATGAATTTAATATGATTTAAATTAAAAGTATTCATCAATTAAATTACAAATTATTAACAACAATTAATTATAGTGAATTAATCAACGTATTTAACTATAAATTAAATTGGAAATTAATTAATTATAAATAATTTAAAATTTTTTTATAATTTTAATTGATTAATTATACCTATTATTAATATTAATATAACATAATTAATATAAATTAAATAATAATAATTAATTAATCATAATTAATAATAATTAATTAATCATAATTAATAAACATTAATTAATTATAATTAATCATAATTAACAATAATTAATTAATCATAATTAATAATAATTAATTAATCATAATTAATAAAAATTAAATAATCATAATTAATTCATCATAATTAATTAATCATAATTAATAATAATTAATTAATCATAATTAATAATAATTAATTAATTAATAATTAATTAATTTATCATAATTAATAATAATTTATCATAATTAATTAATCATAATTAAATAATAATAATTAATTAGTAGTTAATTAATTAATAATTAATAAATTAATTAACAAATTATAACATATATTTTTTTAATTTTTACAAATAATTAAATTTCCAGTTTAATTATATATAATTATTATGATTATTTTGCAAATTCAAATGAAAATTGTTGGTCAATTATATTCATTTAATTAACTCAATAAAATTAATTGTGCAAGTTTCAATTATTTGTTGATAAATGTTGTAGATTGTAAATTCCAATAAAATTTGCTCTTCTCCTTAAGCCTGTAATTCTTGGCAGTACTTTGGTTACAGACCAAATTGACTGGCAAAGCCAACAATATTATAGTACTTCAAGACAGCAGCAACAGCAAAAGAAGAGCAGCAACAGCAGCTGCAATTGACTGTTAAGACTTTTACTTGACTCACAAAATAAAATAATTAGCATATTAAATTCGAAGAGTTTTGTAAAACTTTATCTAGCTAGCATATTGTAGCATAGTATTCTATGCAAAAATATAATCAAGACAAAGTTGACCACATGGCCGAAAAAGCTGCATATCGAAAGATAACGCTAAAAGGCACAAAGCCATTACAAAATGCCAGACATGGATGGCAAAAAGTAGACAGAATAGACTCTTAGACAGCCGACAGGCAAACAGGCAGACAGATAGACAGACAGAAAGACAGAGTTTCAGCGAGTTGGTTGCTGCATAAACCAGCCAATAATCCGACACGACCCTACACCCAAAACCTAGAACTATGCGACGCCCAAAGGCACTAAATGTTGGAATAACAACTGCAGGCAACTTGGCGACAATGTCAACGATGGCGATGAGTTCAAAGCTGTGCAGTACAAAGAAAAAAAAACACGAAGCAGTAGAATAAAGTAAAGTAAATCGACAGTAGACAGACAGGCCCGGCCAAGCACAAAGTCTGTTGACTACAGCAGCTGCAGCTGCAAGCTAACTAAAGCGACAGCTCTGCTCTGCTCTGCTCTGATGTCTCAAAGGATGCAATAGAAAAGTTTGCCATGTAATGCATTACAAGCAATTTCACTTTTCACTTGCGCGCTCAAGCCACACAACAACAACAACAAGAACAAGAACTTGGCTTGTAAAAACTAATCTGAACTTTAAGATGAATCCAAGACTAAAAAATGACAAATGCCGCATCTTTCATCCATCAGAATATCCGCCAGCACACGGCGTACTCACAATGAACTAAATAATCTTAGAAAAAAAAAAAAAAATGTTCATTTGCCCTTTGGACAAAACTTATTTAATGTTGTGCAACATATTTCTTAACTGGGTCAACATTGCCCATCTGTGTATCTGTGCAAGTTGAAAGACTTTATGCCATGTTATTATTTAGCCAATTGCAATTGTTAAAGGACGAAGAACTGCTTGGGGTTGGGGTCATGGCTTGCTTAGAGGGCGACATATTTATTATATTGAATTTATGTTGTGCTTTATATGCAAGCAACATTTTTGGCTAACCAGATCAGACAACAACAACAACAACAACAACAGCAGCAACAGCTAAAAGTTCTGCTTCAAAAAAAGGAAAAAAAAAACAGCCTGAAACCAAAATTCGACCAGTTAACGCAGCGAATGAAATGGAAATGGCAACGTTTGCAGTGGCTCTCACTCATATTAACTTCTTCTCTCTCACTCTCACTCTCACTCTCTCTCTCTCTCTCTCTTTCTCTTTCTCTTATGTTGTATACACACTCGCGTTTTTGTATATGTATCTGTGTCTGTGCGGTTTACAGTGCGTGTATTTGGCATTTGCTTTGTCAACAATTTTTTTTTTTTTTTTTTGGGGTCTCTCTCGCGTTTCATTCACGATATATGCATGTATAAAGGGGGCGGCGGTTTAAGACTCTGAGGAAGAGGCGGAACATTAGGGAGGCGAACGACGCACATTATGTTTATTGACCGAGATTTTTTCAATTTACATGAATATGTACAAACAGTTATTAACAACAAAGGCAGACACAACAGCAACAACAGCAACAAACAAAATGAAAGCAAAAAGCAAAGCGAAAAGTCAAAAGAAAAGCCACTAAAAATGAGCACAAATAAAACAGAGCAAAAAAAAAAAATAATTTTAATTTAGGACAAAAAAAAAAACATGAAAATAAAAATGCAGACAAATGAAATATATATAATATATAAATATGTAAAACTGATAATAAAAAATATTATATAATATTTCATAAAAAATAAATAAATGTATTTTTGGATCAATTGTTGCAATGATGGCTATATATATATATATATATATATATATATATATATATATATATATATATATATAGTACTTCGATTTTAACTAATTTTCTTAAACATTTTCAGATCGACAATTAAATGAAATTCTATTATTTTCATGATAATTTCTATATTTTTATATGCTATAGTATTAGAAGCCAGACTCTGCAGCAATGAGAAATATTTATGCTAAATTTTATAAAATGAAAATGTGACTAGTTTAGGCAGACAGTCATATTTGTGAGCAACGCTATGAACTTACGGCAACTTTCATGCCTTGCAAACTGCTAGTAAAAAAAATTTTTATAGTTTCTCTACGCATATAAAATTCTAAGTAGTTTTTTTTATTTTTTTTCCTAAAATAAAATTTTTTTCACACTAAGAAAATAAATTATTTTTATTTTCCTCAACATAAAGTAAAACGCGAAATGGAATCCTTTCAAAAGAAATAAAGCTTAGACCCAACTATCAACAGAGACACACGCATAAGAATTTGAAGAGTTCAGCAGCAGATGTCAGACATATATATTATATATATGCATAGACATTCATTTGGCAAATCTGATGCAAAATAAATGCATATAACAGCATTTCATTTCATTTCATTTAGCTGGAATTTATGGAATTCATTTAAGCAAGTAATTGACACGGTCTTGGCAACACACAAAAAGCAAATAACTTGGAAATGTTGTAGAATATGCCTATAGGATGACAATGAAAGGCAAAGGCAACGGCAAAGGCAAAGGCAAAAGGCATTTTGCAGCAATTGCAGCAGCTGTGAAAACAGCAAAAACAAATACAGAATGAAAATAAGAACAAGAAGAAGAAGAACAACAAGAAGAACAACAACAAACAGTTGACAAGCTAAAAAAGGACATGAATGCAAAAACGTTTTGTGGACAGACGGACGGACATGAATGTAAAATACCAAAATGCCAAAAGCTTAAATTGCAATTAACAGAAGCGTTGCTCTACATTGATATGAACTGAAATGCAGCTGCTGCTGCTGCTGCTAGGCAGCTGCTGTTAGGCAGCTATGATATTATCTGCATTGACTTTGCTTTTGGTATTTATATAATTTGTTTATCTTCAAGCTTCAACATGTCGTACAATAACATTCAACAATCTCTAAGTGTGTATGTTATTTTTTTTTTGGACATTTACTGACATACAGTATCTGTAATCAATATTTAATGAATTTCTGTTAGTCAGCAATCAAAAATTATTAGACATAATCAAACAGCAAAGAGAAAACGAAGAAAATATCTTATAGCCTTAAGTCAAATTAGTATAACATGAAATTTGTCTTCGTCTTCTTCGAGAAACTAAAGCACAAATTAATTAAATTTTTGTCTGCTGTCACACATATTTATTATTTAAATAAAATATATTTCATATCAATGTTACATTTATATATTTGTTAGTAAATAAATTACAAATATATTGCCTTGCCTAGCAAAAACAATTTTATAGATAAGCAACACACAAAAAAAAAAATAAATAAAAATAAAATAAAATAAAAAAATAAAATAAAAAAAAAAAATGAATAAAAATAAATAAATAAAAGTAAAATGAAAGTCAAAAGTAAATACCAAAAAAAAAAAATATAGAAAATTGAAAATATTTCAAGGCAATTTACATAAAGTGCAAAGAAATTAAATTAAATTGCATAGAAAAAAAAAATTGCATAAAAAAGAAAAAAAAAAGAGGAAAAAGGAGGAAAAAATATTTATGAAAAATATTTTCAACAAATTATGTATTTACGAGGCAAAATAAAATTTCAAGCATATATCCATATAATTTTTTTCTATGTTGTCGCTTCTACTTCTACTTCTACTTTTACTTCTTCTTCATATTCACTTGTCTGTCTCGAACATTAAATCACAATGTATTTTTTATGCGCACCTCAAACAATCGTAAAAATGTTGCAAACAAAGTCATCATAAAAAAAAAGCACATTCTATGGAAATGATTATGACGATGCGGCGCCCAATCGCCTTTTGCCAACGTCTCCTCAATTCAGCTTAGGACTCAGACAGACACACAAGCGCATATATATATATATAGCGAAAAAGAGAGAGAAAACTTTGAGCATGGCCAACGTGGCGTATAAGCAATTTCGTTGCGTCAGGATTAGCACATCATCAGTAGCAACAGCAGCAGCGTCGTCAACACACCAAAAATTCTATTTATGCAAAATGTTTTGTGCTCATAGATATGCTCCAAGGACCTTTAACCTTTCCATTGCTCATATGTATGTATATGCGGGTCAGTAGTTTTCTGGCTGCCCAAAAACAAATGGCAAAGAAACAAAGTAAAAGTAAAAAAAAAATATCTTCATAATGCCGAATACAGTTATACACTGCAAGTATAATAAATAAAATATGTGGCAATGAATAGTTTAATTTTCTATCGTAAAAAAAAAAAAAAATCTCTGTACAATTGTCAGTGTAGCATAGTAATATTTATGTCATTGTAGTTTGAGACTGTTAAATTAGTTAGTTACTGTCGTATGTATTTTGCTCTCATTGATTCACGTCACGCCTATTTTTTGTATGCGTTACACGTGGCGTGACAAAAAGATTCCTTAGCTGCCTGGTTGCCGCACACACAACACACAACAAGTAAAAATAATCATAAATTGTTAACAAAGTGCACACGCCTCTTTTACCACACGACACAAGATACGCCTCCCTCTGCAGGAAAAAAAAAAACAAAAACGTCTCTCTATAGATTTAGAGCAAAAACCGTACAGTGTGGCCGAGAACAAACGTTTAAAGCCACTTTAACCCTTTAGTCTGTCGTATGAAGCGTGTGATTTGGGATATTTTTGGGAGCTTCTACTGCTACTGCTTTTTTTTTTTGGGGTTCTACTTTTGGGTTTCTGCTTGTGGTTTACGTTTACGTTTTCGCTTTTTCGTATCTATTCGTGCACTTTTGTTTATTTGCTTGGCTCTATACAAACCGCAAAGCGTGTAACAGACAAATGAGGTGTGTGCGGCCGGCAGATGGTAGCTGTGCGGCAAGCGACGAGCAGCGGTATATTCGCCTTTAGCTGCCCAAACAGACAGTTAGCGACCACAAAACACACACACACACAGATACACAAATGCAGATACAGATACAAATACTAACACACACACACACACATACATACATATTAAGTTGCCAGTTTAACTTATGGATTATGGGCGTGACCCATGCGAAAAATGTTGAGTTACCAAAAAAACAAAAAAAAGTGTTGCCTACATTTTGACGTTTTTGGGCAAAAGCACTGGAAAACAAAATAAACCCTTAAGCAAAAACCAAATATTATTAGCATGTATGCCATGTGCATGTGTATGTGTGTGTGTCTCTGTGTATGCTTCACGTGTATAGAAACCTAAGCTAAAATAAAAAGGGCTACTTGTACAAATTTGCTCTAGATTATGCTTTGGGATTATTAAAAATGCCTTTAGAACTTGCAGAAAAAAACAGAAAAAAAAACAAAAAAAAAAAAAAATTAAAAATTAAAAATAATTTATAATATTTAATCTGCAGACAATTGAAGCATTACATTTCAAAGATAACATTTAAATTATGAGCATTTCAAAGAGAAACAAAAAAAAACCTTCTTCAACTGGTTTCAGCTTATTTATGGATTTTGCAAATTCTTGACATTATTTTTTTTTACGACAATCTGTGATCTGCAGAAAATTTAAATTAAATTTAAAAATTATTAAAATAAATAAATAAAAAATAAAATAAATTAAAATAAAATAAATTAAAATAAAATAAATTAAAATAAAATAAATAAAAAATAAAATAAATTAAAATTAAATAAATTATTAAATAAATATAAATTAAAATAAAATTTAAATTTAATATTGAATATAATTTCTTTGGCTTTTTCAAATTTCTGCATGTTGAATAAAAATTCTTATACAAAAATATTTATTAAAATTCTAGTTAAATATTATTTAAAAATGCTTGTGCATAAACTTATATTAAAGACTTTAAGCATAATTATTAAATCAAATAGTAAAGCAAAGAAATTGAATATCAAATTGTTAAATTAATTTGTGACAAATATGTCGCTTGAAATCGAACTAATTAAATTAGCTTATGATTTATATATGACTCACTTAACTGTCATTTGTTAATGAAATATGTTTGCAGAAGATTTCAATTAAATGCAGATAATAATAAATACAAAATCTGACTTAAAATAATAATAATAATAATATTAATTTTCTATAATATAAATTTCAAAAGTTCAAAATAATTTCTATAAGCATTTGGAATTTTGAAGAATTATAGCTAAGAAAGAGCAAAGAAATTTACATTTCAAATAGTTAAATATATTACATGAATTAATTCATTAAAATTGACAAATTAGACGCTTGCTAAAATTACTAATTAAATTGCTTGTTATGCGTAAATTAGCTCCAAAAAAAATAATATAAAATAAAAATAATAAATAAAGAAGCTAACACTTTTTAAAATGACTTAAATGTCAAGTAAAAATAGCATTAAACTTATCAAAGAACCGCAAAAAGGGAAACAAGTTTAAGCAAAAAAAAAAAAAAAAAAAATTAAACACACTAATCAACACCGCGTATAATTAGCACAAGGCAAGTTCAAATTGCGACAAATTAAAAGTACTAAGAAAAATTGTTGCCTACTTATAAAAACAGAAAGAAAAAAAAAAGTAAGAGAAAAAGAAAAAAATAGAAGAAAATAAAAGGGCGGAAGAAAAAAAAATTCAAAAGTAAATGAACATGAAGATAAAAAGAGACAGAGATAGAGATAGATAGGGAAAACAGAGAGTGAAAGAGACAGAGACAGAGCAGAGAATAAAAGTGCCAATGCAAATCTTCGTATTATAAACTAAATGAAGGCAGCTATAAAGTAATTTAAATGTCGACCAAGTCGACAGACACAGTGTGAGAGAGAGAGAAAGAGAGAGACTAAAGCTAGCTCGCCAACTTCCCATCATCAGCACCAAATGACGGTTTACATACATTTAATGAGCGAGCAACAGCAGCAACAGCAGCAGCAGCAGCAATCGCCAAGAGAAACTCGTTAACAGCACTGGTCACACAAAAGAACTCAACGTCCAACGGCGGCAACGATGGCAATGACGGTGACGACGGCAGCTCTGAATGGCCAAAGCATAAAAGAAAAGGTAGCAAAGTTTCATGAAAAAAACTCAGCGTGATGGTCTTGCTGTGACTGTGACTATGACTGGGGCTGAAACTGAGGTTGAGACTGTGACTGGGGGCATGGTCGCATACACACACATACAGGCAAAAAAAAGGACAATTTTCATTTGCAAAGAATTGAAAGAGCAGCGAGAAGAGAAGAGCTTGAGGAGAGAATATTGCGGAAGTCGATCGATGTTGCCATTGTACGGGAATTGTCAACAGCGAATAGCAGCGAACAGCAGCAGCAGCAGCAGCAATAGCAGCAGCAGCAATAGCAGCAACATCATCCCCACAATGTTCGTTTTTGCAACGCCAATCATTCAACTGATTAGTTTGATTTTAGCGTTACGCTATTTCCGTAATCAATGCGATTGCCAACATCGAGCTAAAAGAGACAGCAATAGTAGGTAAAGCGACAGACAAGAGTTTTAGCTGAAAAAAAAACGCTACTGCTGCTAAAGACAATGGTCAAAATGGGCAGCAGAGAAAAGACAATAACAACTGATGCGGCAGTAATTGAACGCAAGCGAGCTCTAAGTGTGAGCAGAGGAAGGCGGAACGGTTTTTTTTTTTTTTTGGGGCGCGACGGTAGTAACAATTATAGACACGGAGACCTAACTAAACGTAACGTAACCAGCACTAATTGCTTTGACTAGTTAGTTAGCATTTTGACTGGAACTGAAAAAAGAAAAACTTAGCAACTTGCTTTTTTTTTACTACACACTACATTTAGCACTTTGTCGACAAGACTATTGAAATATTGATTAGTTTATTTTTAGTTAGCACAGTTTAGAGAGAGATGCAGCATGTTATTTTGTTGTTGTTGTATAAAATAAATAAATAAATTATTTACGCTCATTAAATGAAAGTTAAGTAAGTTGATAGAAACTTCATTTAATATTGATCATCGACACGCTAATGGAAAAACTTTAGCAATAATTGTAACTAGAGAAGTTAGACATAGACACGCAGACAATGTGCATGTCGATTAGCATTTAATAAATTTAATTTAATTTAATTTAATATATTTTTGTATATTTTTGAAATATTTTTTAATTAATTAGCAATAAAATTCTAAAACAAAATTCTTAAATTTCTCAATTTTAATTCTCAATGTATCTCGAAAAGTCTGTTAGATAAACAAGATTTTAATGAGCTGACAAAAACCAAAGCACAATTAATCAAAATTTCATATGTAATCAGTAATCAATGTAAAGGTAGACAACAATTTCTATGTATGAGAGAGAGAGAGTGAGTGAGAGAGAGATAGAGACAGTAAATAAGCTTTGAATAATACCAAAATAATTATGATGTTTGTTAATTTGAGGCAACAACAAGCATCTACTGCCATGCATCAGCGCTGCACACATGCTAAGCAAATATTGTTTTCTCTATCTATATCTCTTACTCACTCACACACACATACATATATATATCTATAGTCCCTTTGGATTTGTACCTATTGTATTATTTATATGGAAAATTCTCTTGCTTTGCCAAATACACAATTGATTGATTTCATCTACCGCTGCCCTCCCCCCACAGTCAGTGGCACAATCGCCATAGCGGAAATCTCTTGCATTCATAAGGCATATGGCATATTGCATAAGTTACAGTTATTAAATGAACGTAACATACAAATTAATAAGACAATAAATTCTCAGCCCTTAAAATTTAAACTCTCTATCATTGTATTTGTCAGCACAATTAATTCAACAATTGGCAGGCGGCATTTTGAGACCAATGTCAATTATATTGTAAAATTAATTTACAATTTTACTATTGAATTTCATTTGCTGTATTTTGATTTTTTACAAAGACAAATTTTGTAATTTCCAATTCGAATTTTTGTAGATTCCAATTTTTCATTTTATTTTTTTTTTATTTTATTCAGATGAAACTTTCATTTGCTTCTTGCAAAAATGCCTGCAAATCAAAGTTCTGGCCAAAAAAAAAATACAAAAAAAAAAATAGAAGAAAAAGAAAAATAAAAAAAAATACAAAAAAAAATAAAAGAAAAAGAAAAATAAAACGAAAAATATTCAAATGAAAAACCTTTTGAAATACTTTTGCCGATATTCTATTACACAGAGCAGAGAGCAGTGAGCAGTGAGCAGTGGCTGCAGCAGAAATCAACAACAATTGGATTTTTGCTTAAGCAACGCAAAGCAAAGGATATTTTAGTAGCACAAGTTGTTGTTGTTGTTGTTGTGTTTTTTTTTTTTTATTTTACTTGGTTTCTGCAATTTCTGGGTTACATTTAAGTGTGGCACAAAGCACAAAGTTTTTGTGGCAGCTTCAGCCACTTGAAAGTGGCAGCTGCTGCAAAACTATTTAATAGTTGCACGTTGCAACATTTGTAAGCTTGAGTCAAACAAAAAGCATCACCAAATGCTTGTACAACTATGTTGCAGTCAACAGCAGTAGCAGTAGCAGCATCAGCAGCAGTAGCAACAATGTGACATGCAACAAATGCTCTGAACGAAAAATCACAGCACAAAATAGAGAGAGAGAGAGAGAGAGAGAGAAATGTACGAAATGCCTTTCAATCACAGAATCTCAAGGCATGCAAACTATGCCAAAAAGAAGTTACACTTTTCAGTCAAGCAACATTCTTTGCAATTGAACAAACACAAAAAAAAATAAATGAAAAAAAAAATAGGAAAAATACGAAAAAAAACAAATACATAAAAATTGACTAAAATATTCACTCAGCAGTAAACAGAAAGCCAGAAAGCAAAGAAACATGAAATAACTAAAAACTTTCGTCTATTTTCTGAAATAAACAACGAAATGACAGAGCACACTTACAACTGCAACAACAACAACAACATGAAACAACAACAGCAACAACGATGCAAATAAATAAAGTTTCAAATGTGCCCGAGCAGGCAGCCGGAAACTTTTGTTTATTTTACCAACTATAGCGCGAAATGTTGCATTTTTTTTTTTTTTTTTTTATTATATCTATCTCATTCTTTCACTTGCATGCTCTAACTATATCTATAACTATATCTATCTCTATCGTCCTCTCACTCTGTCTGTTTGTCTCTTTTCGGTAGCTAACTGAATTCATATTTTGCTTGTAGCATGAACAAATGCAAGAGTTATGTACAAATAACTAGGTCGAAAGTACCACACAATGCAAAAAAAAAAGGAAAAAAGAAGAAGAAAAATACGTCTGACATGACACAAGTATGAGCAGTAATTAAAAGGAAGTATATACTAAATAATGCTACTAAGAGAATATCAAAGAAAATAATTCAACATATAGCACAAATTCAAGAAAATGAATTTTGAGATTAAAAACTTTTTCACTAAAAAAAAATATAATAAATAAAAAAAAAAAATTGTAAAAAAAATAAATAAAAATAAAAATTTTAAAAATAAATAAAAATAAAATTTTTAAAAAATAAATAAAAATAAAATTTTTAAAAATACATTTTTTTAAAAATAAATAAAAATAAGAAATGTAAAAAAAAATAATAAAAATAACAAAATAAATAAATAAAAAAAAATTAAAATAAATAAAAGAAATATTAAAATAATCAAAAAAAAAAAATTAAAATATATAAAAAAAAAGAAAAATTGTTATAATAAATAAAAATAAAAAAATGTAATAATGAATAATAAAAAAAAAATAATTTAAAAATATATAATAAAAAATTATTTAAAAAAATTAATTATAAAAAATAAAGAATATAAATAAATAAAAACTAAATAAATTTAAATAAAGAAAACAAAATTAAATTTTGTATAAATAAATGCTTGCAATTTGTTATTATAAATCTTTAATTTAAAGCTTTACATTATATTTTATTCCCTGTCATCGTTGTCTGCATAGATTTTGTCGACTGCAGCTAAATGCAGAAATATATTTAAGCGCATGAATTGCTTTTTATTGCAGCATTTTGTCTAAGCTTAGACACTATCAACACAATTGTTTAGTAAAAGTCAATTTCATTTATTTCCATTTATTCTGAAATTGTTGATATTGCTCTAATTATTATTATTGTTGCTTAAGTTGTCGTTGTTGTTGTTGTTGCTGTTGTGAATAGAAGTAAACTTTGCTATTTGTTTGCTGATGAGATTTCAAATGAAATTTTAGCTGCCCAACTGTTGAAACGAGAGCAAAATCTATTTCACAACTAGGCAGCAAAAACTTTGCTGTTTATTTGCTCAACTTGCGGTTAGCAGCAAAAAAAAAAAAAAAAAAAAAAAAAAAATTATAAAATAAAATAAAGAATATAGAAATATCTAAATAAACATATGTTCGACTTATGATTCTTCTATATGCAATTTTATAATATTTTATTTTATCGACATTGATTATTCCGGCAATAAAAAAAAAATCTGAAAAATATTTTTCATACAAAAAAAAAATTTGAAAAATATTTTTCATACAAAAAAAATATTTTATATAATTTTATTTTTTTTTTTTCTTCTATCTTTCATTTGTCATTGATACAGTTTACTGACATACATTTTTAATAAATTGTAAAGAAAATAAAATATTCATTTATATATTTTGAAATTTTATTTCTCTCTCTCATCAGAAGTAGAACAATTTGTAAC
>JBAMBR010003138.1:0-16479 GCA_037044475.1 Zaprionus obscuricornis | reverse complement strand
CAGATAAGACAGTTCCTTAAGACAGAATATAACACATTACTGACGTTTTAAAGTGCTTCCATCAACTGCATCATTTTGTTGAACAAATCTTAAACTGTTATACATTTCGCCTTAGCCTTCATTCGTTATTATTATGCACTATGTATCATTTAGCTGAAGGGTTAAGTTCTTACTAGATTTGTTTTTAATAATTTTGAACAAATTCCAGAAGATATGAAATCCAAAAAATGCCGCAAATATAAAATTCGCACCAACAACATATTTGTATATTTTGGTAAAAAGAAATAATGCCAAAAAAGCAAGCGCAATATAAATAACAAATATAGCTGCTTTCTTTATTATTACGAGGGTTGCTATTTAAGTTTCTGGCCTAGGTCACTTCTAGCCATATTAGGACCAATTGGCTATTTCCCAAAAAAAGTTTGGACTTTTATCGATAAAAGCTCCATACAACTTTGTCATGTGTGATCACGTTTGATATCGATAAACGATTAATCAAAAACTTACCTCGGGAGTATGATCACGTTTGATATCGATAAACGATTAATCAAAAACTTACCTCGGCAGATAAATGAAATTAACCCGTGAACATTTTCGAGTAATAATTTTTCACAACTTTCGACGTGGATTATCACGGCAAGAGAGAAAATGAAGTCTCTATCGCTTATAGTCTCCCAGATCTGTGTATTCATACGGAAGTACAGACGAATAGACAAATAGACGATTGCTCTTTGAATGATTTTCGAAGAGTAATTATTATTTACACTTACACTCATACACTTCTACACAAACACATATACACAAGCAAAAGATAATAACAAACAAGCAGCGCTAATAGAGAATCGCCAAGCAGGAGAAAAGAGCAAAAAACCAGTCCTAAGATCGGTTAACCAAGGCAAAAGCGAGTTCGTTCAGTACCGGCATTTTTTTTGTCGTTATCTTCGATTATCAGCTATGTAAATACATATTTCAAACAAATACATAATAAGCAGACCTGCCAAGCCGCTAGTAAATCTTTTTTTCATTTGATGATTTCTTCTATGGCTTCTGAGTCTTTAATGTTAGTAGAAGTTAAGTTACTACAAGCTTTCCACCGATTTTGAAAGAATTGCGGCCGAAAAGGCTGAAGCATACAAAATTTAACTTGACCTGCGTTCTCTATACAGAAAGCTAGATATCAAATTTGGCGCCTCTAGTTCTTATAGCTTAGTAGTTTTGTATGTTCATACAAACTGACAGAATGATAGATATGCAGTCTATATGATATAGTGGTCCGATTTGGGCCAAAATTTATATGGGACATGTAAGTCGTCATTAAACTCAAATCCTGTTAGTTTCAGCCGGATAGCTCAATACAAAGAAAAAACACCATTCCCGGCCGATCGTCCGGTCCTATCCGGCCGGTTCCAACTTATGGGCATAGGAGGTTGTATACTAAGTTTTATTTAGATAACTTTTGAACTGAGAGACTAGTTTGGGTTGAAGCAGACGGACATGCACGTTTGGGTTCTCCTGTCGACGCTGATGAAGAATATATATACTTTGTTGGGTCTGCCACGCCTCTCAAAGGTCGTCACAAGTTTTAGAAGAAAACTTTTCATTCAATAACACCACTTTTAATCGTTCGTGTTAGTACATATGTATATGACATTGTTGTCCGACTTATGGGTACAACTTATGGGCATAGGGAGTATGGAGTCGCACAAATTTAAAGGAACTTGCAATAACTTTGCAATCATCAACAAATTAACAAATAACAAGTGTAACAAATATAACAGTACTTATGTTATATACCAAAATTAAAATTCTGCTCACTCATGCTGCCATTCTCTTTTGTGCGTTTGTATGTGTATGTGGGTTTATACACATATGTATGTAAACATTGCGTTGACACCTACAGCTCAACTGAAGCCGAACTGATTTAACCGCGAAAATTAATTGTTTAATAACTTTTTCAATCAATCGATATCATTTTTTCAGGACCGTACCGTTTGTGTACAGGGTATAGGAACCCAAGGAAGCTGAAAACTTCAAAAATCATATTTTGTGGGAGCTGATAATGCCTGCACATACCAACACAACCACATGTATATGTACACGCACGCATACATATAATAAAAATATTGTGCGATCGACACAGACGGTGTCAAATCGGCATGAAGACTTTTCTGCATTACGCTCTTGTGTACTCTCTGCTAAGCGTCAAGCTTTTTGTCGAAGTGTTTTGGCTCCCCCTGCTGCAAAAGCATCAAAACTGATATTTTTTCTATTTGGTGCCTCTATACTACAAATGTTAACATAACAGCTCTATCTTTAAATATCTGTTAAAGTCAGATGTTCTGCGCGAATATGTAGTGCGCATTTTAAGCTTAAGAACGATGCAAGTGCAACTTTCTTATAGTGTAAAAGCATATTCTATTAATAACATTATTTTTCTTCGGCAATTATAACAATATTTCTAACTATTTGGCAAAGTAAGCACTCAATGCTAATGAAAATTGCGTAACTTTAAATGCATGGAATGGATCGCTTTAAGGCAACAATTCAGCTTTGTAAGCTAAATCTACAATCAAGGATTTAACCGCACAACAAATTACTTCGCAGATAGACAACATTTATATACATACATTTGGTTGGCAAGAGGTAGAAATAAATATTGACAGTAAATAGCATTTTCCCACGTGCCACTTTCAATACCACACACCTTGCATGGACTCGGAGGTTGAATTGACTGTTTGAGGAGTTTTATTCTAGGCATTGGCGCATTTGTCTTAATTTAGATGCTGTTACAACAGAGCTGGACAAAGCCAGTTAGCTAACTGGTTGACGATTCCTACAGGCAAAGCACTTAATGGTTCAATACACATCACAGTCACCGACGATGCTATAAATAAATTCCAATCCTTCACGTGTTCTTGGCACGTCTTAGACATGACTCCAGTCTAAGGGTATAGCTTTCTTTGGCAGTCAAGCTGTCGATTTGAAGAGAAAGTGTTTACCTGAAATATGTCTCATGAGTGTATTTTATACATACATGCATACAGTTGCGAGTTAATATGGTTTTACTATTCAGCAATCCGTGTTTGCGATGTTTGTTGTAGTTCCAAGCCGTCGCAGCTAGCAAAAATTCCTTATTTTATTTCCACCGGAATCATTCTGTTCCTTCCGAATATAACAGGATGTTAAACATTTGGGAGGGGAGTAGAAAATAACAAAATATTTACACGATTAATTTACAAAGTATTTACAAAAACTTATAATATTTTACGGGTGGGGAGACCGGTGGGGTGAATTCTTTTAACTCGACGGAGGGGTAGACGGTCAGCAAGCCTATTTTCTAAAGGATTTGGATGCGCCTTCATCTTATCTGCATACCAGCTGCTATGGTGATTAATTTGGTCTTCCACTTGTACGAACCGGAGATCATTGAAAGCTTCTTAATCGCAGAAGCCAGTTAAGTTTTTATAAGTTTTCCATACATTTGCCCTTAATTACCGTTATGTGGGCCTTCCACATAAGTCTGCGGTCCAGATGAACCCCAAGGTAGCAGTGCGAGTTTACGTTTTTGATGTTACGACCATTGAAGGTGAGGCCAAGGCATGTGTTAGACCGAAGGGTAAATGTAACACATGCGGACTTTGAGCAATTTATTTCCTGCAGAAATTTCTTATAATAAAATTTTCATAGAAGAGAATTGTTGATGAGAGTGTTGTAATAGGCAAAGCGCATTCTATATAGTATTAGAAAACTTGACGTGTCAGGAATATCCGCCTTCTTCTTGGTACTTCCAATATCGAGAAGCGAAGCTGCGTTGTTTTGAAATTTTAAGTATGTATCATATATGTGTAAACGTTTAATAGTCTCATATCAATCCGTTTTTGTATTCAGACTAACATACCGAAATGTATTCATGAAACGGGCACACATAAAAATAAAGTCAGTCGCTGATCACCTCCCAAAATGAACGCTTCCCCATACACAACAGTATGTATAAAAACTCTGCCGCATGGCTCGATGCTTTCTTGTCTATTCTGCACAAGAAGTCCATCACCTACCTTACGTCACCTGATCAATTCAAAGATGAAGGTGTAAGATTAGTGAAGCTATCCCAAAATAGTGATTAAGGCAGGTTTTCTGAGTTTGTGAAATATCCTGAATTTATTTATGATTTTTTTGGTAGTTAACTATTGCCGCACTCCGCACTAGCAGAATGAGCACCTGCAACAAGTTTGGTCGTTAACAATATTCGCACTTGGAGGTAAGTAGTACCAAAATCGAGTGTATATTAAAAAATTTTATATAAAGTTAAATTTTCTTATTTAATGTGCGGTGTACATGACTTTTTAATTAAAGTTTCACAAATGAATTAATTGGCAAGGGAACGCAAAATTGGCCAACTCCATTGAATAGTTGAGGGAAAAACGAAAGCTTCTCGACAAATTTGTCTTGGGTCAAGACCACCGATTTTTGTACTCGGTGCCCTATAGGTACCAAGAGTATATTGGGTTAGTGACAGCAGCAATTGTATGTAACACCCATAAGGAAACGTGGCCGACCCCATTCTGACTCAGGATCAACAGCCGAGTCGATTGGTGCATGTCCGTCTGTCCGTCTGTACCGGCCCTTCGGGGAGTATCGTGGTGGCTCTGGTTTAATACCCGAATGCGGGAGAGCATGTAGCTCGGCGTGGAGTTGCGTTTTACAACCGGTTGCCGTGAAACCACAGATCGGCAGAGGTAATAGATAGACCTCGCTTCACACCAAGGGGGAAGCTTCCAACCCAAAACAGTTGGCACTTCATTTGGTACCTGAGGATGCTATTCCAAGGGGGCGCTGATTGACGCTTAATTCGTATCCCTGTGCTCGGGCACCGTGAGATTGCGCCATCATGGCAGGTGTTCACGTAAAACCATTTGACTTTCATGTCCGTCTGTACGTCCGTATGAACACAAAGATCTCGGAGACTATAAGAGCTAGAGACTTCATTTTTTTGCAAACTGCTTGTAGTGTTTGCAGGCAGATCAAGTTTATTTTGGAATTCTGCCACGCCCCCCTTCCCCTCCACAAATCGATAAAAACGATTTTAAGCAAACCCAGCCAAGCTACAGGACTGATTAGAATATGTTTATCTTGACGTTGTGTAAAAATTTGGTACAGAGCGGATAATAAACATGGAAGTTATACACATTTCAAATTCCAACAAGTGAGAAAGTTATAGTCGAGTGTGCTCGACTATATAATACTTGGTGCCCAAAGTTATATTATATATTTATTTTGCTCGTGCTGCGCACTCGCCAATTTTAAGTTAATATAAAAAAAATAAATTAAAAAAAAAATTTAAAAAAAAAAAAATCGTCTCGGGAATCGAACCGCGGACCTCATGCACGCGAGTTCAACCCTCTAACCACTGAGCCACGCTCTTCACAAGTGTGAGAAACACTGAGTAAATGTTGCCGTCTTATGGGGTGAGAACAGTAGGCAAGCGTACACTATACACATGAGAGTAACAATGAAAAGTCTTCATTTTTGATTTGACAGAGGCTGCGTACGCATTTCATTATGTTAAACAATTTACAAAGAAACAATATACTTGAGAGATTCGTTCTAATTTTAATCAGGGCTAGCCGACGAGTTGATTAATACAGCTTTCAAAGAGAGGAAGCAAAAAGTTTTAAAACAGTAAATATAGTAAATAACCAGATTTTAGAAAAATAAATTATTTAAAACTACATATAAAAAATAATTAGGATTGTTAAACCCGAACAGGCATTTTAAATAATTGGGACAGGTCATGGTTTCAAATGATGACGTCTAGGTATGGTCAGTAATAAAATATTGCCACTAAGCATATAATATATGCTAAGCATATAATATATGCTAAGTATATAATATGCGTAGTGGCTGTACTTTAGAGGCGGAGAACTATGGATGGTGTGCCACTATCGACACGCTGTCGCTAGCGGTGCACACTCTCGATAGTGGTCAATCGCTATCGTCGACCACTATGTCGATATTTTGGTTTTTTAATGTCTACGTTAAAAATGTGACCGAAAGGAAATTTGTGACATAGTTTTAAACATTGTAATTCATAACAAAGTGGATCGTTTTCTTCAAATAGGTAAGATATTGTTATTTTGTTGTTATATTGTTATTTTGTTGTTATATTGTTATTTTGTATTATAAAGTTAAAAGCAACATTTTGTGTGACAATAACAAAAGTGCTACGTGAAGATGTCATTGCTGCTATTAGGTTTTGTTGTGAAATACATACGAATATGTACATAAATACATGCGTTTCTTGTTCACCAAAACGCAAGTGAAAAGGTTTCGGGTGAAACGTATGTTACCATTTCTTTAATAATACCCACGGAGCACAGTGGATCCAATCTAAAATCTAGCAGAATAAAAGTATATTTTTTAAATATAAATACTGCGTTTAGTTTTGATTTTATTTAATTGGTAACACTCTGCAAAGCTCAAAAAAGCTTTTGAATGAGCTTTTCATCGCATCTCTGATCGGCTGCGAGCTTTGAAACTTAACTTATTTGCGGCACGTGTCTACACAAAGATTTGAGGTTATTTGTGATTCATTTTAAATTATTAAAACAAGTGATATATTTGAGTATATTGATATAAATAACTTTTGTTTCTCTTAAAATAAGGTATGTACTAAATACAAATTGTATGTTCGTGGCCCGTCTTTTCATGTGTAGCTTAAAAATATGTTATTATTCAAAAATTGTTGCCACACTTAATACAGATGAGAGTGCTGGACAACAAATAAAGAAGTCATTGGACACACCAGTGAAATTACCTGTTCCTTTCTCACCTGATGAAGCGCTTGCACTGTATGTAGATATTGGGCACACAAAACATACATACAACTGTAAATACAAAGTTTCATTAATATATCTATTAATTTACTAAAGTTATTAATTTAATTCTGCTAGCAGAGCTATTGGACCCACTGTGCAATAGTCCGAAGCGCACACAAATTAGAGCTGACCTTTTCCGACAGCTCTCTTAATTTTGTTGCCGACGCCGAATCTACCCTCTGAACACCCAGAATCCAGGAGACATGTGCCTGAAACATAAGACGTTTGTTATTATATCATTTTCTTAACAAAAAAAAGGCCATTATCGACCAATCGTTCTTATTTTGACGATAACAAGTACATATGTATACAAAGATTCATTAAAAACCACTAAAATGGAGAGTCTGAGTGATGAATGACATACAGACATCTGACATCTGCTATCGATGCTGATCAAGAATATATATACTTTGTGGGGTCTACCACGCCTCCTTATAAGCGAAACAAATTCCCAACCAAAATTAATATACCTCTGCTAGGGTATAACAATATTTACTTATCAACTGTTCGCTTTTGAGTTATACTGGTACAATCATGCACATATGCGTGAACACAATTTTTGCTTAACACGATAAATATATACGCGTGCTCTTAATAAGTGTGGTTTATCAACAAGCCCTCCATTTGTGAACTTTAGTAATTTAGTTGAAAAAAGTTGTCGAACACAAAGCTTGTAATATGTGCAGAAGAGTCTTATTAATAATTGTGTTAGTTGTTTTTTTAAACAATAATATTATTAGTATGGCTAAATTTATTCCTAAATCGACATTAAAGAATTTTTATTGTAAAGAAGGTATAAATGCAACTGTCAAGGGAATAAGTCACAAATGTGACGGAATAAAAGACTGTCTTCATGGAAGTGATGAATCTTTTGTGCAATGCAAAGAGAAAGATCCGGTTTATAATGAACACACGTTTTACTGCGCGAGTGGATCCAAAATTAACAGAAACATGATGTGCAACAATGAAACCGACTGCCCTGATAAATCGGATGAATCACCTAATTTATGTAACGAACAACATTCAAACGAATTAATAAAATATTTTCAAAAGAATTGCAAAGAGTAAGTTAGACTACATAAATATAAACGTATGATATATAAGAAATTTGTGACTCAGAAGTGATTAGTACTGAAACTATTATGTTCAATAGCATAGGGTTTCCATGTGCACATTCAGATTTCACTAAAAAACATTTACTTCCGACAAAATTAAATTTGTCATGTGTGTAATAAAATTATATGTTGAAATAATCTTCTGACAAAAAACTTTTTTTTTTTGCATGTCAGATACCCAGTACACATGTGAGAAATGTGAAAATTTTATATCTAACATGATTATGATGTACAAAATTTTCACCAATTTTCACGAAAATCCAAAATAACGTTTGTACGACTCTTACCAACTCTCTTGGCTGAATGTTTGAGACGGTGCTTTACATTCAGTCACCCTTCCATTAGGTCGTTGATCTTGCTGTCATGTGAATTCGCCGTAAAGTCTCCTTCTTCTAAGCAAGCTATGGATGGTCACACACCCACCCACATATATTATATATTACATATATTTACAGCAAAACTTATTCCACTAGGTCCTACAAATTCTTCACAATTTCGCTTTGATGTTGCTACAAATGTATAAAAATGTGTTTGCTAGAATTTAACAATTGTTTGTTTGGTTACTTTCGTTTTAAATATTTAACCATTTTAAACTATTTACTCACAAATTTTAGCTAAAGTAATTTTACCAGCTTACAAGAAAAAGCTCCGACAGCATCGGTAAAAAGATCAATATATTTGATACTACTTTAATTAACCCACTATTAGTTTATAAAGCCATTTTTATTGTATACTGTATAAAGAGGCAAATACCAAAAAGTTGGTATTTTACAGTTGGGTACATCGTAATTCTATATACAAAGTCAAGGACGCGCAACAACTGTTTATTTTTTATAATGTCTCATTAATCTTTTGTATAGCTACGAATTTCAGTGCTTACCAGGAAAGTGTATTGCAATAAATAAAACATGCAATAATATTGTTGATTGCCCGAATGGCCGGGATGAGTCATCTGAAATATGCATGATAGATAAATGTTATATGCAATCTAACCTTTTCCAATGTGGAAATGGAAATTGCATAAATAAGAATCTAATTTGTGATAACAATTACGATTGTGTCGATGGATCCGATGAATTGGAAGTAGTTTGCAAAAATAATGCAAAATGGATACCAATTGCACCGCCTAACTGCAGCGAACCTACCGAAAGTGAACTGAAATTTAGCGAGAACACTACATTTTATTTTTTTGCACAATATCCACAAAAGTTTGTTTATGCTAATACAAATGTTAGTTTTGAGTGTGCCAATAAAAAAATTAAACTTACGGACAATAATTTTAATGTATGCCTAAATACCGGAAAATGGTTAGACAAATTACCACTTTGCATATCTAAGCCTTTAAATTTGAACCCCAACACAAATGGAACCAATGGTTGCCCAATTAACACATATGACAAATACGAGAGAAATCTTGAAATATTGGAGTGTCTAGATGCAAACTGCAAAGATTATAGAACAACATACCCACCCATAAATGATACTTTAATAAAATTCAATTGTAAGAAAGGCTACAATATTCTGCCAGAAGGTTTTAATGACAACTCGGTAAAATGCCAGAATGGCACGAAATGGCTTAACTCGAATCACTTTAAATATGAGGATCCACGATGTGTTGGTAAGTTTTTTCATATATACATACATTCATTATTCTCTATTTTTTCTCTTTATTTGTCATATTTAACTCAGAGTTCTGCAAAATAGACTTCTTATATTGTCGCGATTCAATGGAGCCAATATGCCAAAATGGTGATGCAACTGTAAACTGTGACAAGAAAAAGGAATTGCCCCCTGGCATAAAAGTACAATTTTATTGTAAAGCTGGATTTAAAGGAAAATCGGCAGAATTAACTCTCGAATGTCAGGAAGATGGAACATGGCGGAATAATACAGATATTGAAGGATTTTGTATTCCCAATTGCGAACGCGGAAAATATTACGCAAAGCATGCTCCGGCTTTAGAAAATAGAAATCTTTCACCATGGACTGTTCCCATTTACAAAAATATTCAGGGTACCTTTACATATGAATGCACTGGCGTTTTGATTCGACCTTATGTTGTTTTAACTGCTGCTCATTGCGTCTTGGATGTTGAAGAGAAGAAAGAATTGATTAGGGTGGGCTCTGCAACTAGTAACAGTTCTATTATTGACGCAAACCATGGTTGGACCGTTGAAAAGATTTTTATAAATACGTAAGGGAGTGTAATTATACGATTGCAAGAAACTTTTATTAACATTTATTTTTTTATGTAAACAAAGGCATTATGATAAAGTGAGTAAAGATTTTGATCTCGCTGCTCTTAAATTGCAAATCAAGAAAACTGGCGTTGCGGCAGGCAGTATGACTGAGCCTGTATGTGTCCCTGGGATTAATTTTCTTGAAAAAGATACGTTTGCAATGAATCATACAAATGATACAAAAGGAGAAATGCATTCATTTACTGCCTATAATAAAACAAGAAATCTGGAAATGAATATTATGGTAGTAAATATAACAAGAGAACATCCAAATTTCCATATAAAAACAAGTTATGGTCAACAAGCATGCCAGGGAGATAGTGGCAGCGGATTGTATACATCCTGTGGCGTTGGAAATGTGCAAAACTATAAATGTCTACATGGAATTTTAAGTCGTACAAATGGACCCGCAGGTGGTAATGAAACATGTACGAGTATGGTAATATTCGTAAGATTACTTCATCCGCTTAATGTTCAGTTTATAAAGCAAACTATAAAAACGCTGAGTAATACTTGTTATCGATAGAAAATACTTACAAAAAAAATAATACTAATTTTGTTTTATATATTTTTCTATACAAATAATACTAATTATTCTCACAATATTTCATGTATTGAAATATTAAGCTCTCGAACTATAATACAATAGAAGTATACATACGATATAAGTTCGGCCTGAGCCAGCTCGAAGAGTTAGTTCTTATTGGGCCCGTTTAAACGACACGATTACAGTTCGTCTTTAATTAACTTATAATAAGTAACTAAAAAAAAACTTAAATGAAAACAATCCTGGTTTATTGGTATTTTTTTTATTTTTTTTAATTCGGTAATGTCGCTAAGTACATAATTATATACATGATTTCTGTAATGATTACAATAAACTAAGGTTTTAATAATATGTAGAAATATTGATGCATATTGATATTTTTATATTAAAATTATATATTTACCTTGAAATAAACATCGAATATACGATATGCTTCCGAATAAATAAATATCTTGTTTTATTTACCTTAGTAAATGAATAGATCGGAGTAGACTTTACATTATTTCTCAATAAAACACACTACAATGCCAAATTTATAACTTTTTATCTACTTTGGCACACTAATCATGTTGCTTTACGAAATTATTCTCTGTTTCGGTACAGGGTTGATAAACATAAAGCTGCAAGCAAATAGTTGAGTCATGATTTTCAACCGATCATTCAAACAAATAATTTTGGTTCAAGCTTGCAAGGGTGTAAAATTCTATTAGCCTGTTTTATATACATATGTATATTACCTTTGTGCAAATGTGCGTAATAGGCCGAAAGAGGCGTGGCAGACCACCATTGAGCAAATATATTCTGGCTCAGGAACAATTTCCGAGTCGATTTAGCAATGTCCATCCGTCCGAATGCTTGAGCGCAAGGAACTTCTAGTTTTAAGAGCTAGATATACCAAAATTGGTATGTAAACTCCTGTGTAGAGTTTATGTCAAATCTTGGACACCACGTCCCGTTCACCCACAATACGACCAAACCCGTTTGAAGCTTCTAATAACTAATAAAGAGCGGCAGCTAAAGCTGATAACTAGAGCTTTCATTTATGTAATAAAAAAGATATGTAAAAACATAGAAGTGAAGTACGTTGAACACAATTAATTAAAATGTTCTTACACTTGATATTAAGCAGAAATCAATAGGTACAAAATTACTGTATAATATACATAGTAAATAATATGTGACGCTTAAACTCATGAATGAGGTAGGCAAGGCAGACAGTCTTAAACTTTTAAACATTAATGTCTATTTTTTTGAATTATAAATTCTTTCAATTTAATTTAACACCAATCGGTGCACAATGTTTTTGGTTAACCTGTCTTTAGCTAACACAAATAGATTCGACGGTTCCCAACACGTGAACACGCAACATATAGTTGCCCATGAGAAAAATACGGATTTTCCAAATCTAAACCACAAATTAACATTGTTTGACCTTGAGATTTATTTATAGACATGGCGAAAGCTAAACGAATTGGAAACTGTAGCCTTTTGAAGGGTATGGTAGAATCTGATGGTATCATCGGAATACGTGGCAGGAGGACCACTTTTCCTTTAAACTTCCCAGCCAAAATAGTTGCTTCAAGAATGTTTCCGGTGATCTTTTTGATGACCAAACGCGTACCGTTACATAATTGAGATGAATTCAAATTACGGAGGAGAATAATAGGGGAACCAATCTTTAATCGAAGATTTTGTGGTGGCATTCCAGGGATATCTAATGAATTTAAAAATTCAATCGGAAAATTTACACTTTCATTTTCATCAACAACAGTATCTATTGATTTAAAAGACATCAGATCGCCTGGTAACAACTGTTGTATCTGGAAGTTAATTTCGTCAACATCAACGTTTTTGGCTGCCAACAGTGTAAAAATTGTCTGGTAGTTTAATGTATTGCGTATTTGGTTGCAGTTCTATTTTACCGTTCCCAATATCTATTAGTTGTTCGGAAAATATTTGAGCTGATAAATCATTTTGCAATTGTACTCACATATTTCTGGTCAATCGAAGTGTTTCAACACTTCGCCATAAGAATGATTGTTTCAAACATGCATTAATCTCATCTGCGAAAGTAGTGCGAGGTATAACCGGTAAGGTCTGCCGGAAGTCACCAGACAAAAGTAAGATAGCACCACCGAAAAGTTTATTATTGCTGTTTAAATCTTGCATAGTTCTGTTTAATGCTTCAAGTGTATATTTGTGTGCCATTGTGCACTCGTCCCAAATTATTATAGAACTCTTCCGCAACATTGCAGCTATTCCACTATTCTTTTTGATTGCATCTGGTTCATAATAAACCAGCTTGCAGCTTGAATGTTGAATGTGCTGTTCGCCCATCCAGTAACGTAGCCGCAATGCCTGACGATGCTACTGCTAATGCGATTTTTTGTTGTGACCGTATTTTGGCAAGAGTCAACGATATTAAAAATGTCTTACTGGTTCCATCGGGTGCATCCAAGAAAAACAAACCGCCTTATTCTGCAGCAACAGCCAGCTTAATCTGATCATAAATAATTTTTTGTTCTGCTGTCTGTTGCCCACAAAGTTTGTGCTTGCGAGGTATAACATGTCGTCAAAATAATTGCAAACAACTGACGAATGTTATTCGGTGTTGATGTCACCGCAGCATCAGCAAGCGTTAAGTCCCAATGGTTATCGTCTTCTAGCAATTGCAGTTCACGACATGCATCCTGGTATGTATTGAATACTCGACCATTAACTGTTCGTAAAAATTCAAAAAACGTTGGTCCGGGAACATTCACCAATAACAAATGTAAATTGAAGCACTCACGTTGCTTTGGATGTACCGTGTAAAGTCTCCCCAATGTCTTAGCTTTGAATATGTCTGTAATGGAAGGATGTTTCCGTGGCTCTCATTTTTTACTGGATTTGTTCCATGTGAAATAACGTGGAACATCACCATGCACCAATGTCTTCGCGAATTGGCCAAAAACATCAGGTTTTTGACACAATGTAAAAAATTCAGTTAGAGTCGTTTTCGGAGCTTCGAACGCTCTTTGGAGAACATTTTCTTCAGTGAAGTATACACGTTGACCGTTTTCAAGATGTATTGCCAGATGTTGGACAGCAGGATCTCTTTCGTGGATGGGAAAGCTGAGAATATACCAAATAGCTTCATTGCTGCTAATGTATCTGCCCATTTGGTATCGTGCTATTTCGTCATTTTTATTCATGTTTTGTACTTCAAATATGGCCAAATCACTGTCTTTGTTTACATATTTACAAATATACTTAATTGATTTAACAGAACTGCAAAGCTCAACATTGATATGAGCTTTGTAAGTTTCTGAAAGTAGTGGTAAGTATGGTACCACCCACTGATTATCAAACTCAACTTGATTTGGAAAGTTCGGCAGTCGCATTGTAAATGTGTGGCCACCATTCTCAGTACTTCTGCGGCGATACATTGGATATCCATCAATATCCGTGATCACATCATTCGTCTGCGGCTTTGGGAAGTTTTTTTTTACATTTTCCATGCACGGTGACGTCATGTTGAAAACACCGCATTGCACATGGATCATGTGTTTGGTGACAATATCAAATAATTCTTGATCAATTAATGAGTCTGGAATTTCGGCTGAAATTATTTGATCGATTTTTTCAGGACGGATTCTATCTTTAAGCCAAACCAAAATGTGGGCATGAGGCAAACCTCGCTTTTGCCACTCTATCGTATACAGCCAACAACGTGTGATACCAAAAATTGAATATTTAACAATAAAATCAATTAAGGATTTCAATTTTTGTTTAAACACACGTGCAGTTAAATCATGACGATGAATGGCATGTTGTCCTGGCAATAGTAAAGTTTGTATCTCTTTCCAATTCGGATTACATGTGAATGTAATAAATAAATCCGGTCGGTCGTAATGACATACGTAAGTCATCGCATCTTGTTTGTATTCCTGCATGTTCCGTGGACTGCCGATGTAGCTTGAAGGTAAAATGAAAGCATTACCGATGTCATTGGGATTTAAATTTTCATCGATGTTTCCAGCAACAGCATCTCGTAAGTGAATATATTCTTCCGATCGTAGTTTTGCCTGGTTGAATCGAAGGAATCGCAAGCGTTCGACCTTAGCATACATATCAACAATGTATTCATGGAACAGCGGACGATATCGATATACATATATAAATGGAAAACAAGAAAGCAAAGTTATCTTCGATATTGAGGTAGCTATAAAACTGAAAGACTAGTTTGAGTTCTAAAAGATGGACATGCACATTTGGATTCTCCAGTCGACCTTGACCTATAATGTACACTCGGCTGGACAAATCTGCGTAAACCAAAAAAAAAACTTCTAACGCAAATTTTTCAGCTATTTATACGTATTTTTACCTACATTTTTTTTTTTACCTTTTTTAATCAAAACTACACTTTATTCTCTTTAATATTATATTTTTTCAGAATTGACTAAATATAAAATAAAAAAAAACTTTCAGAGAACTTTCGATTTTCACCGTAGACATAAGGTCCAGTGAACTGTTTTACTCAGAATAACCCCCCGAATCGGAATCTGGACGCGCCCGAGATAATTTTCGAATCACTCCACTCAAATGTACATAACAGATTTATAACCGATAACATCGTATATAAAATTAAAAAGTGAAATTCGCAAGAACCAGTTATACCCAATAGTCAGTTTCTTGTATTCATAGAGAAGGGCTTGCGCTCATGTGTCAGTGAAAAACAAGTGAAGGTCGTAATGTTGTTGTCACGCTCATACTAAGGTACGCCACACTTTTTCTTGCGGTTATGTAGAAATCTCTTGATTTAATCTCCAACTTGTAATACTCAATCGTTAGATTCCTAAAATGGATTTTATTGTTCAAATCATTTAACTTTAACAAGTATTGTTTTATTATATTATATACAAAGTATTTAGCTTTAGCAAGTATTGTTTTATTATATTATATACTAAGTATTTATCTTTTATATTCACGGCTTATCATTATTCAGGATTAGATATTTTAGTTCAATTTAATTCTCTTCGTTGCACAGTTGCCTGGTACTATGGGAGTTCTGTGATTTAAAAGGAGGCGGACATATCCTTAGTAGATATGTGAGGACACAAGCTGGTTGTCTTTGAGCGATTTGGCTTATGCCCAGCTAGTAATGCCACTTTTGTGGAAGAGGAAGAAATAGGCTCGCTCCGAATGGTGTGGAGGGCATGCCCACGAAGCATGTCCTTAGACTGTACAATCGTGCATGCAGGCTCTGTTGGTATTGCATTTTTTTCCATTCAATTCATGTCTCTCCAACCCATAACTGTTTGGAGTTAAGGTTGGTAGTACCTCGTAGTACGGAGTCTGACCGGAGACCGGGTGTCTGCCCTGGTTGCTAGTTGCAGCCCTTCTGAGAGTATCGTAAATACCTTAATACCCAAATTCGGAAGAACAAGTAGCTCGATGTGGAGTTATGTTTTACAACCAGTTCAATTCATGGAGATCGGCAGTGCCTAACTCTATACCAAAGAGGAATAACCCAAACAGTTGACACTTTATTTAGCACCTGAGGATTATTCCAATGGGGCGCTGATTTTTTTTTTATTTACAATCTGTTCTGTACATATGTATTATACAAATAAACAATAAGTAAATTTTTGAATAAGATAGAATTAGGGCTTAATTATATTCATAGTCCATTGCTCTAGTATACATTTTTATACCCTGTA
>JBAMBR010003136.1:0-29762 GCA_037044475.1 Zaprionus obscuricornis | reverse complement strand
CCAAACAGCGAAATTTAGCTATACTGATGCTATAGCAACAGCAGGTCCCACACTATTCGGCAAAAAACCGAACGCTTGTCGGAGAGTACACAAGAGCGTAACGAAAAATAGTTCTCATTGTCGATTTGACAGCGGCTGCGTAAGCACAGTCTGTTTCGATCGCACAATAATTTTTTTTTATGTGTGCGTGCGTGTACATATACATGAAGTTATGTGTTGGTGGGTGCAGATATTGTAATAACCCCGAAAATTTGATTTTTTAACTCTTCACTTCGCTTGCTTTTATGTGTAGAGACAAAAGAATAAGCATCAGCAAGAGCTGCTCATGTTCTGAACATGACCTACACTAATGCGTCGTTGCCAATTTGCACTTGACTCACTTCACTAACTTATTGATTTCATGTCCCTATTTTTTATTTTTGGGTTTAAGATATTGAATATATTGATATCTAATTTAATCTACTATTATAAACATATACTATTTTTCTATTTTTACGTATTAATAAAATTATAAGTTATGCAAATATATTCAGATATTTTTATTTGGTAATGTTACAAATAAAAAAACTTTTTGTTTTGATTATGAGCGCACGCGCATATTTTCAAATGACCAAGATCAGGTCTATTTCGACAGTCACTTTGATTTTAATAATGAAAACTTTTTTGATATGGACAGGATGATAAACGACAACCCACAAGTCACTCTCAGCTTTGCAAATGAGAATGCACTGAGATATTTGTCTATAAGTCTCAAATTAAATTCAATTGCGAAGACTGTAGTTTCTTACAACGGAAAGAAGACCTCGCAAATTGGGAACAAACTGGGGTATTAATAAAAAAAAGAGCCAGCCTTATCAAACACAGAGTCGACATAACCCTTATTAGTTGTCCGTCAATATAAGTATATGTACAGAAAGAATAGATTAGGTGGGGAACATGGAGATACTTAAATGAAAATCTTTTAATTATCTCAAGTCGACTCGAAGGTCAACAAATGATGACCCCATTGATATTGCACTGGCCTCCCCGTGGTGTTCCCTGGATACCGATTAAAGTGAGCATGCTTATAATCGGGAACTAAATCAAGCGGCGGCCTGTTTTTTTTTATCACAGGTTTAATAGTATAAAAATTGTAAATATGCGCGTGCGCTCATAATCAAAACAAAAAGTTTTTTTTATTTGTAACATTACCAAATAAAAATATCTGAATATATTTGCATAACTTATAATTTTATTAATACGTAAAAATAGAAAAATAGTATATGTTTATAATAGTAGATTAAATTAGATATCAATATATTCAATATCTTAAACCCAAAAATAAAAAATAGGGACATGAAATCAATAAGTTAGTGAAGTGAGTCAAGTGCAAATTGGCAACGACGCATTAGTGTAGGTCATGTTCAGAACATGAGCAGCTCTTGCTGATGCTTATTCTTTTGTCTCTACACATAAAAGCAAGCGAAGTGAAGAGTTAAAAAATCAAATTTTCGGGGTTATTACAATATCTGCACCCACCAACACATAACCTCATGTATATGTACACGCACGCACACATAAAAAAAAATTATTGTGCGATCGAAACAGACTGTGCTTACGCAGCCGCTGTCAAATCGACAATGAGAACTATTTTTCGTTACGCTCTTGTGTACTCTCCGACAAGCGTTCGGTTTTTTGCCGAATAGTGTGGGACCTGCTGTTGCTATAGCATCAGTATAGCTAAATTTCGCTGTTTGGTGCCTCTATATATTATATGCTTAGTGATACAACCCAACATACAGACACAAAAGCAAAGTGAATATGAATATAAATACACTCAAAAGTTCGAAGAAAGCGCTATTATTGGGTTTATTCGGCGTAATTCTAGGATGACAGTCCATGAAGAACAGCTCCAAACTCAGGGGATAGTTTTTCCAAATTTCGGATAGAGTCGGATGTTACAAAAAACAAGTTACAAAAAGTATATAATATCCGAAGGTTAAAGTAAGAATAAAATGTGGTTATGTTTAAAAAAAATTAGTTAAAAACACATATGTATGTATAAATTGCTGAGAAACTTACATTTTTTTTCGGTGTACACATATTTGTGCTGTTGAGTGTATGTACATATGTATGCACATATATAAGCACTTAAATATTGTTATATGTATGTATGCAATGTATGCATAAACATACCAATGCATGTATGCATGTACATATGTACATACTTGTATGTATGTATGTATGTACATAGCTGCCGCAGCGCATTAAAACTTTTAATTGGCAGGCGACGAAGTTGACCTGACCTAATGGCAAAGCCGCGGGCACATACATATACATACATACATATGTATGTATATGTACACTTATAGACACAACCACACACAATGCCAATAGCAATTTTTTAAGTGCATTTTCAAATGAATATTCACAAACACAATCGTATTAAAAATTCATATTGTATTATATACAAATGGAAATGTGTATTTGCAGATATGTATATTTATGTATACATACAAATACATATTCACATATGCATATGCACATATATGAATGTTTACATGTGTTCGGCTATGTCCGGCTTTCTCCTTTTTCTAAGAATAATTTATAATTTGTATGAAATTATATTTTACATTTATTTCAAACATACATACAGACATATGTACATGCATACACACAAACAAACATACAAATGTCCTTAAATTTTTAAATAGTACAAACACAAAATTGTGTGTGTTTACACATTAATTTGTGTTCTACGATTTGGAGCACGTAAAATGCCTTAACAAATAAACAAAATGTTTGATTTCTTACATGCATTCTGCATTTACTGTTAGCGCATTTTTTAATTAAGCCGCCATTTTAGTGTTTATTTGAAAACTACTTTATGTACACTCGGCAGCACAAATCTTTTTCTTTGATTCTAAAGATGCAAAACTTACTCCCGTCTGAGAATATAACTTGAATCCAGAAGGGGCTTCGAAATAAGTTTATTTGCAAAAGATAGACGCTTTTGCTTATTGATTTCGGAAATCAGAGGTTTATTACGGGCGACTCTGCTATGTTACTATGTTAGCCTTTTTATAGCACGTCGTACCGTAACCTCTGAAACCGTTTTGGAAAAACTCTCCTCTCGGTATGGAGCTGTGCTTCATGAACTGTCATCCTGGAATTCCGCCGAATATAACGGCGGGCCGCCAGATCGAGCTTTTGGCAAGATTCTACCAATAAAATTATAGTGATATATTATTTTTTGGATGAGCTCTCCCAATTAGGGGTCCAATCTTTCCATAAGACTTTCCATCTAAAAATAGTTTTAAAATAACGTAATTAGCATCGACGTCTGGAAGTCTGACTATAAATCCCCAAAGTTTCCATTCCACTCAACTGTGCGCAGACTTTTGCGTGTACATATTTTTGTTGAGTTTATAAATTAAATATAAAATTTATTGAATTGTTAAACAACTCTAAAAAAAAAATATAATATTAAAGAAAATAAATTGTATATATGTTTAAAAAAAAATTAGTTAAAAATATATATAAATAACTGAACAATTTGCGTTTTAAAGTTGATTTTAATTTTTTTTTCGGTGTTCGTAGATTTTCGCTGCTGAGTGTATGTATGTCTGTACGTACACATAGTGCACAGTGAACTATAGCTTTTTTAATTGTTTCAGTTAATATAGTACTTTAGAAATACCATAATTAGAAAAATATAATTCAATTTTTACACATATTGTTTTTTTATTGTTATTGATCATATATGGATTCATGATGATCATTTTCAAAATGTTGACTAAAAATAAGAAAACAGTTTATAAAATATTTCTTCCACATCGATGCATTTAACTGTCTTTGGAAATTCGCTTAATAAAGTTAAAAGTGACATACCTATTGCGCAACAAGTAAACGCATAGTTTTCTGTAATTAATTTAATAATAGCATTTATATAAATATAAATATTATATGGTATATTTTATTTGATGTTATATAATAAATTTATATAAAATAAAATATCTATAAAATAATAATATCATAAAAAAACATTATTTGATTGTTGCTTGTATGAATGCGCGGGCCACTGTACTTGTGCGATAACAGTCTCTTTTTGAGTTAACATTATCGTTGAGTATTCTCTGGCACTAGCTTGGTTGCTATATGGAGTGCAATAACTGGTTAACATTACAAAAGCATTACAGTTTTCTGTTAAACTAAAGTCATTCCACAACTTTTGGTCGTGCTGTTGCTGCATATGTTTTGTTTCTCTCGCTTTCAGTTTGTTATGTGAGCGCGTTCCGGGCGGTTGTTGAATGCGCGGTGCGTTTGAGTTTGCGTTCTTTGTATAGACGTCGTCGCCCGACGTTGCCGTAGTTGTCGTGTGAATGTAAATCGAAAACGAAGCTGGTGAAAAGTTGTATGTTTCTCTCTGTCTCTTTTATGCTTGCGCGTCGATCGACAGTAACAGCATGAATCTTTCAATATTTTTGTTATTTTTTTTTTGTTTTATTGGCTTAATGAGTGAATCTGTGTAAATTTGTATGAAATTAAATTATAATATCAAAATCAATAACGATACAAATGTTATAACATTTATCAACAAATGTTGCACATAAAATTACATATTTGTTTCGGCTTGCAATGATTATCAATGTGTCTGTAACTGTGTAAGTGCTTGTGTGCGCTTTTTATGAGTGTATCTGTATGTGAGTAAGCAGAGTTTCAAAAGAATTGCATGTTAAAACGAGTTTTTCTAACCAGCAACCAGTCACCAGCTAGCAGAGTTAAAAGAAAAAATTTTCAATCATCAACAACGACTGAAAGCACCATAAACAAGAAGAAGAATTTCGATTAAATTGTGTTTGGCTTCAGCTTGGCGTGCAGATCACGCGCTCTCGCTTATTCTCTCTCCGTGTATTTTGTGCGCTCTTTATCTCTCTACCTGCTGCAGGTGTGCTTGTGTGCGTGTGTTTGTGTGTTCTGTGTGCAAATGAGCGAGTGGTTTTGTACGAATGACAGCATAAAGCGCATTGGTAAAAAAATATGACGTTAGCATTTACTCTACGTTACGATGCTCTCTTTTTTTGTGTATGCACTCTCTTTTCTTATTATTCTTCTCCTTATTCTTGTTGTGGTGTCGTTTGCAGTCTCACAGCAAAAGTTAGCGTCGTCTAAATGGCAGCAGAGAATACACTCAACAAGCAAAGGCAAACTGAATTGAACAAAAAATAACTAATCTTTCGCCAAGTGAAAAATTTAATAAAATAAATAAATAAAACAGACTCTAAATTAAATAAAACCAGCTTAATTATTACAATAAAAAATAACAAATATAACTGAGCATTCAAAGTAACAGGCAGTGGCTAGAAAAAAAACAACTAGCGCAAATGTACGAAAAGCAGCGGCGATCGTTGGCGTCGTCGCTGCGGCGCGGTAACAAAAAACCATTGTCAGCGATAGCAACAGAAAGAAAAATAAAAACATCAACAACCACCACTTTAGCAGCAGTCGCAGCAGCAGCAGTTTGGCTCAAAATGCTGCCGCAGTCTACATTGCCTTCGTCGTCGTTACTGCTGCGTCTACTGTTTCTGCTGTTTGGCATTGCCGCATTTAACTTGGACAGCTGCTCATGTTACGCGGGTAAGTTCTGTCTTCATCTTTTCCCCTCTTTAGTCATATACACATATACATCCAAGATATACATATGCATATGTACATATGTACATATACATTCACATGCTACAAATATTTTTCACTCATTTGGGTCTTCTTGTAGTTCCTTAATTATTCTCACAGCCCGTGGGAATTTTGTTCTGGTTTCAAGCGTAGCACAATCCATAGAAACAAAGCAGTACAGTGTATTTTGTAATAGGAATATTCAAATTAAAGAGTAGCATCAGTAAGCAATATAAGTAATATTAGAGTATTACTAGTAAATAGCAAAGAGTAGTAGTTCCTTTCGAAATGTTTTTTGTGAATAAATGGACATAGAGAGGCAAGGTAAGCTAGCTTTAGTAGTAGAATGTTATGCTTGAAGTACTGTATTTTATGTGGTATATTGGATACATGGTGTTATAGTAGTATTTATGATAAGAAAGTCTGTTATTCAATAGGTTATCAAATTAAGGCGAATAAACTGACCCGACATAAAAACCACATCCCCAACAAAAGATGCACACAACGTGTTGCAGACGATTTGAACAGTATTATACATAACTACATATAGAAAAAAAAAAACAATTAGAAAAGTAACTGTCAATTGAAAGTTGCATAATCTGGACCAAACATCTATACTAGCATCTACATATACAGATTATAATTCAGACATATAGTTTTAAAGTTTGCCAGCATTTCACTGTTTTACATGGTTTTGCGCGATTTGCATCTATTCAAAACAAACTTCATCTGCTTGCAACTAACACAATACTAATACACACAATTTGAAGTCTCTAGCTGTTATAGTTTCCAAGGTATAGGTGTTCATACTTACGTACAGACGGACATAGTCGAATTGACTTGGCTGTTGATTTTGAGCAGAAATACATATCTTTCATGGGGTTCCCCACAACTCCTTATAGGTGTTACATAAATTTCCTGATGTCAGGAAATGGGTAATATGGTAATAAAAAGTGGCTAAGAGAACAATATATGGTAAAGAAAATGATATCGTTCTTTCAGTGTCGTAATTTGTGTTTCTAGCTTAATATTTAATTAGATTAGATTCGACTTTTAGAAATTTAATCCTACGGCCTTAAAAATAACGGTAAACCTTCTATATCTTGCATCAATATCCTGTCTTACCACCTATCCCTTTCTCTATCCTTTTTCATATAATGTCTACGTTTAATTCGAAAATTAACTCCATTTATTCTTCAATATAATTATGTTAAAATAAATTGTTCACTTTATTTAATCACTGACAGCAATTATAATTATTATATGTATATTATTCAATAAACGCATGATTTATATTAATTATCACTTGTTTTTATGCCTTAATTTTTATTCTAGTAAATCCATTGAATCTTATCTTCATAATTATCATAAAATAAATTCCATTTCAATTCATTAAATATTAATTAATTTGTTAATCATATAGAGCTATTCTTCTAGGAAAAGGCTTTGATACAGAATAATCTGTGATTAGGTTGGGTTTTTTTTAATGTGTATGCCAATTTATTATAGCCGGTACCCATAGGATACGAATGATGTAAAGTCTTTGTAACACTTGGAAATGTAAATATATTCGGCCGACCCTTTAAAGGGTATTTATATATTCTTATTTATTTTTAAACACCAGGGTTTCAGAAACTATAAGAGCTAGAGACACCATGCGTTTTACAAAGTATAACCAACTAAAATTTATTTTGAATTTTTTCAAGGCATTCCGAAATCGAACACAACAACATAGCTCACTAAAATCATAATTTTAAAGCCAGATATTTGCACTTTTGCACACTAATAACTATTTTCTTTGTTAAGTTATCCGATAGAATATTATAAGGTTTAAATTTAATAATGATTGGACAAAAATTAAATGAATTATATAAAACCCACTTTGCTCAAGTTTGAAAGAGTATAAAATATTTTTGATGCTGCAGATTAATTTGCATTCTTGTTATTTGATCAATTTTTTTAAATGTTTTTTTGCATTCTCGTATTTCATTTGTCGATGCATTCGGCATTTTATAATTAGGTGAGATTGACTTCAAAATCCATTCCTTTCAATTCAAATTTGAATCAGATATTCTTATTCTTATCTCTTTTGATATACAATCATTAAGCTCATTTATTTTAACTTTGATTGACATGTTAGCCAGAAGTAAGAGCAATATAATAAGATCACGTTTGGTAACGTAGCTGTAGCTGTAGCCTAAGATAAATGACTTATAATTATAATAATATATAAAAAATGTATGAGCAGAAATTTAGCACATTTGCGTGCTATGTCTAAGTAAAAAGTAAATGAGTAGTATTTATATATGTAAAATAAAATTATATGTATTTGTATTTAGCATAGAAAAATAACAAACAGACAGAAAGGTAAGATGAATAGGTATCTTCTCACTTATTTCAATTTTTGCCTTGAAAATTGCAATATTATGAAGAAAGCAAATGAAAAAATAAATACATGAAAAAACCAAGGATTGTACAAACATTCAAATATTTATTTTACCGTTTTTATCAGTTCATTGTATTTGTGTATCAGGTAAATTGAATCAAATCGTAAATATATAAATATTTTTATAAGACATTTGTTTATGAAATAAAACACGACACTGCCTCAGACTTTGCTATGAACTTAGCGCGGATTTTAGACTTGAAAGTTGAATGTGTGTGTGTGTGTAGAAAAATGCCGTCGACGCACAAAACATAGTGTGCTGATGATGACAAGTATGGAAGACAAGGTGCTGATGACACCGAAGGTTTCCCATTTCCGCGTCTGCATTTCTGAGTATTATGAGCAGATTATTGCATTAATATTCATTTACCATAATATTGTAACATAAGTTTTGCACTTACAGTTGTTAACACATACTCCACGCTCCGCAAACCTGTTCATCTGGACTCCCTTTCCTTTTCCTCTTTTCTTGTTTTTCACCTTCACTTCTTATCTACGGCAACTGATTCTAATGACACTCAATTCGCATAACATGTTGAGCAGCTGTTTTGTCGTTTTGCTTTGCACAGGTTCCAGATTATTTTCTTCATTAATTTTTATACCCTCTCAGAGGGTACATAAACTTAAGCCAGAGGAAAGCGTACCGGGTTCCGTTGTATATATATATATTTTATCAGCATCAAAACCCTAGTCAGCTTTTCTTTTTCTACTTCAATCGTTATGAAATGACTTGGAACAACTTAAACTGGTCTGCTATAGCATATAGCTGTCACAGGAATAATCGATTAGGTTTCTAAGCTATCTGTTTGAAATTTAGAGGACTTTAGTAATGAAATGATTTTTTTTCAACATGGCATATTATTTCATGTGGATATAATGGAAACGATCGGACAAAAATTGAACCTTTATATAAGAGCATAAAATATTCTGTGTTTCGAGGGAAATTTTTTTTTCAGGTTGTTTACGTTCATGAGTTAATTCTGCCGCAAGAATACAAAAGTGTTTCTCCAAGCCGGGTGGCCAAAGTTTTACTAAAATAAACCGAAAACATAGAACAGAATACGAAATGACTATAAGATACCCAGTACCCATGTGCCGAAAAACTGTAGTTATGTGATAAGGAAAATCGCATTATTTCCATTTTTATCATCTGAACTTTTCCAAATTTTCATAGATCGTCTATTATTATGATGCAAAAGTAATCTTTATTTATTGAAGTGTTCTGTTCGTACTTGTGGTCCGCCATTTATTAGAAGCGAAAAAACATCGATGTAATCTGTCTGTAATTAATATGAGCGCTTTCCACAATTCTTTTATAACCGGCCGGCCCTCTGTACTCGAGGGTTACTGGGTGTAAACAAACAATCAGATATGCAAAGTGTCGGTATGTTTTCACGAATTCATGTGACAAAGGATTTGTTGCGCCAACAGTTATCTTCGGCGTGTCGAAGATTTAATACCCTTGAAAGCTTACACGAGAATTTTATCATACAAAAACTTCATTTTTGACCGATCGTTTCTTTGGCAGCTATGTGATATACATATGTACATAGTTGTGTTGTGTAGACAAGTGTATATTTAGGAGTATGATTGTTTTGTTTGGTTGACAAGAAATTGAAAAGCATATGAAATGTGTTTTACTATAAAATGATATTATTATTGTACATAATTATACCATATACAATTAATATTAAATAAAATAAATAATATTTATTTTGAATATTTTTATTGAATTGTTCGTTTTAAGAGTTGACATGGAACTGATCTTTGTTTATTTTTATCTTAAGAATATAGCCTCACTCTTCTTATTAGAAATGAGATTTTGGGGTTTTTTTCCGGAGAGTTTTAAAAAGTTTGCCAAATATGGGCATGCTTGCAGTGAAGCTGCGATCGACGTTTTCGTTCTTTGACAAAATTTTTGTTTATAATTTGAGGCTGAGATTGCTCGCGCGTTTCTGCTAATTATTTATGTTTGAAATGCATGTATGTGTGTGAGTATGTATGTGTATGTCACTAAAATATACTATACATAAATTTTTCATATATTTTGAATAAACAATTAAATTTAAGGTTTTACTTGTTCAGAAGCTTGGTTTAGAATGTGTCAATTTGATACCAAAAAATATTAACGACAATTTCGACTATTACATATATATATATATATATATATATATATATATGTGTGTGTCTGCTGTGCTGCGTTAAGATGCTCCCTGTGGTGTACAATAATTTTGTGCATTACTGGACATTTCATTTTGAATTAAGCATCTGCAGTGTCGTCCAGCTTTCCGAATGCATGCAGTATAAATAACAATAGTAGCAGTAACAATTATGCGATATTTGGTACAATGATCCCCGTTAGTCATCGCTTCTAAACTTCTGCTCTGGGGACGTTAACCTTGTTTCCATTTTAAAATATGCAAAATATTTCTTTACACACATACATATCCATAGATACTCAAACAATGTACAACTTGAAGCTATTACATTGAAGCTATCATGACATAAAATACAACTGTAGGAGAAGGGAAAGAGAAGGAAAGATGCAGACTTGGATGGAATCATCCAAAGAAGTAAATCTTAATCTCTCTCTAGTGAAATAATGCCAAAAAGTAGAATTTATTTGCTGAAGAATTCAGTACACTGGTACAAATAACTGTAACCTTTTGGCTTAGCTTTTTGGTTTGAAGTGTTACCTTAAAAGACACTTTCCATTTATTTGTAGGTACTAAATACATTTTTCTACTGGCAGCCAATCGAGCGCTTCAGTACAACAAGTGTATATTTTGATTGTTGTTGTTGTTTTCTTAGATTTGGTTTGCATTTTAATTAGCATTGTGCCACTTGCAACAGAACGTACAACAACATTAAATGCAAGCTCGCTCATACAATAAAAAAAGTATAAAGAGAAAATGCAATCAACTTGGTTTTTTAATAGACGATACTCTTTGTTGTTTTTATTGTAGTGACTGTAATACTTACTGTTGCATTTTGGGCAGCCATAAAGTATTTCTATACCTCGATTTAGATTTACCTGTAGTATTATTGCTTTTAGGCTTTATTGAGAATAATGCAAGCTTTTAAGATAACAATGACAATATTAATAATAATAATATAAAAAATATTAAAAACATTGGCCTAAAACAATAATTCTAAAAATTAAAAAAAAATGCTTTACAATTATGTTTTATTCTAATTGTAAATACTCATGTTAGTAGTAGCTACTTTTGTTATTATGCTCTTAGCGTTTACTTTGGCATGATTGTAGTTTTAATTAAAATTTCATACGACATACTCGAACCCAATCGCTCTTTGCATACCGCTGAACACTCCCTTGAAACCATCACCCCAATCTCCCAAAACCAAAGCCAATGGTGCAGTCATTGTATGTATTGGTTATCTTTTAATACCCGGTACCCGTCGAGTATAGAGAGTGTAATGACTTTTTGATATAAGCAAATGTATGTACCGGCTACAAGAAGCCGTGATGGACTTCATAATGTATTCATATATGTTATATTCTTGCTAATGTCCGTCCGTTCGTTTGAGCATCTAGATCTGCGAGACTATAGCAAGTAGGGGTTTTTATTTTTGTTTGTATTAGTTGCAGGTAGATTAAGTTTGCTTTGAATATTTGCCAGTCCCCTCACCGCCTCTATAAATTAAACTTAGCCACATAAAAAATGAAAACAGAATAGCCACATGTTCGAATTTTCGAAAAAAAATTTTAATTTGGATTTTAATATGGATAATCTCTCCAGATCGGATTATAAATAAATATGGAAGTTATGCTGCTTTCAATTTTTTGCACATTAGTGTATCACCAATTTTCTTACTTATTGATATATCTTTACCTGTGTTTTATTAATTTTGACTCGCATGGAAATTATGTTTTGTTCACTTGCAAATTGCTCGTTAAATAACTTCTTTGTTTCTTAGCCAATCCATACCATTGCAGACCTTTTAGGTAATAACGTTCCTAATAAGTCAGCATATTTAAATTGAGCTCCTTTTAAAGTTGACTTTCAATTATTGTTCTCAAATTGGTACAAACTTAAAATTCTCTTTTTATCCATTTTCTCTGGTGCAGGGTATACAAATTATTCTATTCACATAAATTTGTTGAGAAATACATGAAAAAATAATGGCTGCATGCATTTCTTGCATTCATGTTAAACTGCAGCCAGGCGGATGTACTCATTGATGTACATTTACCTTTGGGACCGACTGTCAGCACCTACCTCCACTCTTTCTCTCTCTCTCAATCTCTATCTTTCATTCTTTCCTTTTTCCAGCTCTCTTTCTCTCTTATGTTATAGCTTACGGGTAACACAAATAGACCCTAAACAAAGACTGTCTACAGCGTATCGTCTGAACATCGCGTCGTCGTTTCTTCAGTCACTGACCACATTTTGCTGCTGTTGGTTCTATGTGTTTCTTTTCTTCTTTACCTTCATCTCTTCACCTTCTTTTGGATTATTTCTCTTCTTTCTCTTTCGGTTTGTTGTTTGGTTAAATATTTTGACGGCCATGTGCCAACTTGACCAACAACTATTACTGATACCACATACCGACTAGACTGTTTCAAGAATGTTTCAACCTAAACTAGTCACTCATTTCAAGTTATCTCAATGGAAATTGGCATACATACTGCATATGACCATACTGCTCAAGGCAAGTAAAATAAAAACAAAAAAGCATTGTGAGCGTACCTTTTCTAGAGCTTAGAATAAGCAATATTGCGGTTTGTATTTTCAATGATTTCTTTTTCGATGCATTAGATAACTTCTTTGTAATATACGGTACAATTCGCTAACGCAAATTGAAAATTAAAAGAAAATTAGTTTCATCGCAACTAAAAATTAATTTTAATAAATCATGAAGTTTTTCAAACATTACAAAATAAAAGACTTAAATGTAATTCTTTGTTAAGTAATATTAGCTATTTGAACATTGTAATTAATGGTTAATAATTATTTTAAATTTTCTTTAAAGAGCTCTGTAATTATTGATCGGAAATTTGAACAAAACGTCACTTATTACAAACCCTGCAATCTGCACGAATTTTGTATGTATTTGTATAGTATTATTCTGGAACGTTAAACAAATTTTTCTTCATTACGAATTTTGTGAAATATTCACAAGTTCGAGTTACATTGTAGATGTCTTCTTGTAAGGATATATTTTGATATTCATGTCATGTTATTAAAGAAGTCTTAGCAAAATTGTAAAAATAAGTAAGAATGATACAGTCGAGTGTGATCGACAACATGATTCCCGGTACCCAACAAAATTGAAAGTTGCATAACTTCCATTTATATTATACGATTTGGACAGATCGCACAGATCACTTATACTAGGTTACATTTTACTTCTAGCATATAGCTTTATAATTGTACCTTGTGTGCACTGTTTTATATGGTTTAGATCGATGTCTGAAGGCGCTAGAGGTCGTGACAAAAACTCAAAACTGACTTGATCTATCTTCATTTTATCCAAGTATTTTGCCACTAATACAAGAAATTTGACGTCTCCAGCTCTTATAGTCTCCGGGATCTAAGTGTTCATACTTGCGTACAGACGGACATGCCCCTATCGTCTCGCCGTTAATTCTAAGCCAGAATGAATATATGAGTCTTTATGCCTCATTCATTTACTGTGTCAGAAAGTCATTCTAGCCTTAGTAGCCTATGAGTACCGGGTATAAAAATATGTTCATTGTCTTATTCAGCCACTTGCATGTGTCATGGCATATGTTAAATACGTTTCAACTGTTTAATGTTTGTTCTCCGATTACGCATTTACAATTAAAGAATTAAAGAATTTCAATAAAGAGGCATTATTTATTGGGTGTAGCATGCTACTAGCGAAGTCTTTTTATTCGAAATGCTAATTTGATTATGCACATATTTTATATTCTTTTACACGCCTTATCAACTTTACAAAGACTTCAATCTGAGCACGCCCTCACAGTTACCCTTGAGGGGTTGGGCAGAGGTAAGATTTTTGCATTTCTACTCAGCCACCTTGCAGTATGCATTGTTTTACTTATACTTCTTTTTTTTAAAGTATATTAATACATGAGTATATTAATTTAGTCCAGGACCTTGTAACGTCAAGACATGACAGCTGACGATATTTGTATGTTGCAAAGTTGATCTCAAGTATAGATCAGGTGGCTCAAGCCAGCATACTCGTATTATATAGCTGCCATTGGAACGATTATTCAAAAATGAAGTTTTTGGTTAAAGCGTATATAATCTTCGACGAGCCGAAGATAATTTCCTATTGTTATTTGTTCATTTTGTTTGTTTGTGCACTTTTCACCCTATAGCTACTCGAGCCGGTTTCGTGTTGACGCTTTTAAATATTAAATAGGTCTAGCAACAACAAGTACCAGTAGTTGATGCAGAACCAGTAAAAGTGCTTGTGCACGTTGCTCAGTCCAATACCTCCCTTCATGCGTCTCTCTTGGCACTCATTTGCAGACGCCTCGGATTTTTTCGCCCCTTGAAATAGTCAGTTAACATTCGCAGTTGTTCAGTTTGCCGTTTCTCTTCCAGTCTGACCTAACTCTTTGTTTTTCCTTTGTTTACCCTAGCAGAGGATATATTAATTTTGGCCAACAGTTTGTAACGCCCATTGAGCGTGCCAGAATTTACAAAATTAGATAGCAGTACCAGCAGAATCCACATCTGTCCGTTTGTTGTTCAGTCTTTTTCAACCTCAACTAGTCGTTAATTTTTTAAAGTAGTTTTCAATTTTGTAAATTAAATTTAGTGTACATACATCCTATGGCCATAAGCTGCATACAAGTAAAAATCTGAATTTTGGTATGAAATTTGTGCTTTTTGTGTATGCTTTCCACCTAAAACTTCAAGAATGCCACCTAAAGTTGGTCCAAATCGGAGCACTATATCATATAACTGCCATAAAAATAAAAGTTCGAAAGTAAATTATTTGTTTAAAAATTCTTTTGTTAAGCTATTCCGCTGAAACTTACATAATTTGATTTAAGTGAAGACTTATACTCATGTAAATTCGGACCACTATATCTTGTAGCTGCCTTAGGAATAATCGAATCGATCATAAGTTTTTGTAAGGAAAAGTTTTCATTGAAGCCTGCAAGAGTATGATGTTTTCGACATTTCGCAAATAACTTTGCTTCCTTGTTTCATGTCTCTTCTATTTCTATGTATACATATAAATATATAAATATATATATATATGTATATATTATATGTGTTTATACTTCTCTCTTTCCTTTCTCTCTTTCTTTCATTCAACCGACCAAAGAACCGGATTTTGTGCCTTTCTGTTGCAGTCATTGGTGTTGCTGCTCTTGTTATTGTGTGCTTATCGGTTACTTGATCTCAAATTGTTGCAACCGACTAACTGCAATAATAACTACCAAAGGGATAGTAAATAAAATACTAATAAATTCTCGGGTGCATTTTAATAATCCTTGGTTATTCGGTCTTATGAAAATAATAACAGAATAATTTCAATATTTTCAATAGTGACATCTAGTTTTAAAATTGCGCTACAGTGCGGTTTTTTTTTTATAGTTTTATGTATTATCAATCCTGGAGGCAGTGAGGACATGAAAAAAATACAAATGATCGAGATTTATCTAGTACAAACGCTAGGCAAAAAATGTTAATTGAAATTGAGATTTTCAAACGGCAGACAGAAGGATATATTGATGTGGTTCAAATGATTTGACTGTTGATCTTAATCATGAATACATGTATGTACTTAATGGGGTCTACCACACCTAGTTTTGAGCGTAATATACATTTATACCCATTTCCCTTTGTGTCACTTAATCGATTTGGCATTTCTTATATTGTTATCCATATGAAAAAATTAAATAGTCAGTAGTCCTTTAAAGTTCGGTTTTTAATAAGAAATTTTTATCGTATAGTTTCAAGATGATGTGTTCCTATGTAGACTATACAAAATTGACAGAAACTTAGCTTCTAGTAACTTGTGTGGAGTTGACTTAGAGGCTTGGGTGAAGTGTCAATGTGGGTAACTCCATCAGTTTGAGAAAAAATAGTTTCAAGGTTTCTAAAATATTTGAAACAGTGGCCCTTTCTGGAACTGAACTGACCTTAGATCTCATTTCACACAATGTAAATAGAATTACAATTTAACAATTTTTCTACTTATTTTTAAAAAGTAGTACTAACAATTTAAGCAATTAAAAAATTTGATGACATAAACATTACTAACCAGTTAGAAATCTTGTATGCAGCGGAATTGAATTAAATATTGTTACCAACAAACTCGGTGCTTATCAAATGTTTGCTTAATGTTTATTTTTTGGATAAATCATTAAGGAATGATCAACATTCAGACTTTTAAGGTCCGGCATATTCCCGATAGCTAACAATCTGTGCTTACTGTTCCGTTACATGCAGCTATCGTTAATGTTATTTATTAGCAGTATTTGATGAGTGACAAAAAATTAATAATTTTTAATCTTTTGGGATTGTTGCCCCTGATCTATTATTATTACTTTTAGAGTAATCGACGGGCTTTATCTTTCTCAGGCGCTCATCGAGCAGCCAATTAAGGGCACAGTGATATCCATGGCAACCCGCTGGGCAATACAAAATACCAATTGCCTAGGTACACGCATAATAATAATTATTATAATCATAATAGCAAAAACAAGTGCAGCTTATCGGTGCTGCACCGACTAAAAACTAGCGTCAACACAAATTACTTTTAGGGATTTTAGGTTGAGCTCTATTATACTATACATTTGGTATAAAAGAGTTCATTCCGGAATTTGTAAATCGCAGTTGACGGCATGCCAGTTTCATAAAGTATATGTATTGTTGATCAGCTAGATGAAACTTGGCATGCATAGAACTATTACTTGAGTACCTACAATGTTATGTAATTGCCAACGATCAGAGGAATATTCAGTTTTTGTAAACCATTTTTTTTTGTTTTAGCTTTTTTTGTGTTATGCCGTTGTTTGCATTGGCTGCAAAGCTAATATTGAGCGTCATATGCGACACATTTTTGAGCAATTTTGTTTTGCTTTGCGGTGCTTCGGTTCACTTATCTTTTATAACTTATCAAACAGACCTGAATTATTGTTATTTTTTTGTTGGTGTTTTGCTAACTTCAATATTATTTTACTACTACTATGCCCATACTATAATCTACTACGTTTTGTCCTACATTTTTCCCAAATATTTAATGTAGAATCTAATGTGCATGTTGCACAACACGATTTGTTATCTCTGTCAAAAAAAAAATCAAGCTAGAAAGTTATAATCGAATGTACTCGACTGTGTGATATTCAGAAAAAATGTGCAGGAAATTAATGTTTATGACAAATTTTCACAGATCGTCCTCTTTAGTGCAGATTATAATTGTGCCAAATGTGAGCACGTGCCGCCGTTACATACATTTGTTGGTGTCGCAAAGTCTAATGTACCTTACAGGGTGCACCGTTTTTGGTTAAACCGCATTACGTCTTTACGTCGTATTGGTTGCGACCCTATTAAAAATCCGTAATCAACTAACATGCATTCAAATAAAAAAAAAACTTTTATTAAGTACGTAAACATGATTCCAGCGATTTAAACATCTACACTATATTCTCGCAAGCAGAAAAGTGTTCATATATAGACAGATACATATATTAAACTGAGAATTCTGAAACATATATGAATATAGTCCGTCGAATTTGTCTTCTCTATCTATCGTTGCAAACTCCTGGGCAAAATAAATAATCTCTATAAATAAATATATAATGTATTTTCATACAATCATTTCATCTTTGACCTATCAGTAGCTATATATATTAGTCCGATTAGACTCTTTGGGACTTATGTGCATATACATACATACATAGGTATTTATATATAGTTGTAGTATACGATATCACAGGTAGACAAAGGGACAAAGATAGTTCGATTTAGCTTTTCAAGTGGAATAAGGATGTATATACTATAAAAGTGAATTTAAAAAATTAAAAATGTAAAATATATAAAATTCAGATTTTCAGCATTTTATGGGAATAAAAACTTTGTATGCCAAAGTTAAATTCGTTTGTAAGCTTTGGTAGTTTCGGCGCATAAAGTGAAACGAGTTCGTTGCTTTTGTTGGCACTCGCTCTGTCTCTCTAAACTGGTATAGTCATGCCAATGGAATGAATCATGCATATATTGGTCCCCTCTTAGTCACTGAAAGCCCCATCACAATTCAAAGCAACTCAAGTTCAACGTATGGTTCTTGTTAAGTGCAGGCGCCGTTTTGTTTAAATCTTGCAGGTGGCTTACCAGTCCTGAAAATGGTATCGATTGCTTAAAGGCTTAAAGGCCAAACAGTTATTAAATAAATAACTGCAAAACGATCAAAACCAAGTAAGAAAGCTACTGTCGGGAATGCTCAATTATATGATACCCAGTACCCATGAAAATTGAAAGTTGTTTAACTTCCGTTTTTATGATGCGAACTCGCCAATATTTTTACTGATAGATATATCTCATTACAAGACACCCATATTTAACAGTTGAGTCGATTCGATGTTCATTAATCATGTTCATTATTCCTTCGGTACGCTCATTTTAACACCTGAATTTCAGAAACATTTAACAGCCCCATTTTATATGCATATATATATATTTCTTGTACATGTTACTTATGTACGTACAGATATGTATACATATAGTCTTAAAGTTTCTTCGATTTTTGTGACCCTAATTGAAATGAGTTTTAATGATTTAACTGATAACATTATGAGATGTCTATTTACATTTTATACCTACTACTGTTGCAGAAGGCATTCCAATTTGAGAAATTATTGTTGAACAACCTTGTAAACTATTTAAAAATAATAACCATAATAATATATTGATGTCATAAGAATAATCAGACAAAAATTCAATTTATCTATAAAAAAAAACTATTAATTTCAACCTGTAAATATATAAAATCGCTGCTATTGTTAAGAAGGCTTTGCTTTCTTCATTTTCTGCGTATGAAGAATAATATATACATATATACATAGAGATACGATTCATATCGATTCGAGTTCCTGTTTTGCTGGTGTTTGCTTTGCGCCATTTTATATGATAAAATAAATCTCCTTAATTGACATATTTCATAATGATTTATCATTAATTAAGTGGTTGTTGCATCTGACCACGAGATTACATGAAAAACTGTTTTCAATTTCATTGTTCCGTGTATTCGGTCTGCTGTCGACTGTCCATCTATCTGTTGTTCTGGCTTGCCATTTCATAATCAATTTTCAATTGGATAATTTACAAAATAGTATCACATTAGGCGATATGACATTAAAAATAATAATAACTATGGATGCATGTACATATGTACTATAAATATGTATGTATGCAAACATATAGTATTTGTATGAACTATAAACTATTATACGTACATGAATATTTATTTTCATATTAATGTCGATTAGCATTATTCAAATATGCCAAATGAATTTAATAAATGTCTCGTATGAAAATGTTATCATGTCGAGTTGTTTGTGTTACTATATTTATGTTAGTTGAACTGAAAGTTTAATATAGCTTTACACTTGCATATTTTTCGACTGTTGCAATCTATACGACATATTCCATATCAAAATTTTAAGTGACGAGTTGCATATATTATTAATGGTTGCTACCCGCTACTCTTTATTTAAATAAAAAGTGGCAGTTGACAAAATCGTGCAGTTGGTTTGCCTTATTATTAACTCAACTAACATTCACTAGCTTCATTTATTGTTTATACATATTACATTCTCCTTGTCCTTCCTCAAATCAATATTTGTTTGGTTTTGCTTTTTGCATTGTGTTTAGACATGGTTCAATCGACTACCGTTTGTCTTGTGCAATTATTTAATTTATACATTTCCTGGTGTTCCAATCAATCTTTATTTTTCATTTTTGCTTTAATTCTTCAATTTTTTCGCTTTTTCTCGCTTGACCTCTGAAGCAGTGGGTCAATTGACTTTTATATATTAGCAGGCGATGCGATTGCTTTATTAATCTCCCTTTACTAAACCTGTATCTTTTTGGGACCAAAGAAATTTGTTCATGCAAGCTTTTGATCAATGTAAAAATATTTAAATTATTAGTAGTTTACAATCGCATTTGGAATGATTGGTATTTGCTTAGAACGCACTTTATCTGCTTGATGTCTCAAGTCAAGTCTCATGTAAAATCTACCTATAAACCCCTTACATTGTCACCATGTCAGCTTTTACCGGATGTTTTGTTCGTATGTTCTTTTATGCTAGCGTTCTACCCAATAAAAGTTATGTCGCGTACATTTCAATTTATATTATTGTATTTATAGTTAGTATCTTTGTCTTAAAACTATGTATATTCACAGTTCAACCATTAACTTTATATTCTTATTTTGATTTTGTTTGGCTAAATAATTAAATGTTATTTTCTTATATGTTCCAGAAGTTTCCACAAATTAAAGATACCCTCTATGACACATTGTAATGTATGTATAAAAAGCCAGAAATTTGAAAACCCGCAACCTACATGACGTTTAGCTTTCATGTTTTGTTCGACAGACAACTCAACTGCTCAATCGAAGTTTAAGTGCCCGTTAACATTCCTTTCCTCATTTCCATTTAATCCTTCCTCCGCATCTCTGTTTTCCTACCCTTTCACATTCCGTTTCATTGTTTCACGTTTCCCACTCTCGTTGGTTCTTTTGCTCCTTTTCGTTTTGGTTTCTTTTCAATAAAAAGTTGTGCTAAGTTTGTCGTTGATTGTTGTTTGATATATTTGTATAGTCTGTTGTATTTCGTTTTGTTGTGTAGTTTGATGCTCTTCAGCTCGAGTCTTTGTCTGTACATCTACTTAATTAATTTGACATAAATAACAAGCATTACATGCACATCCGGGTATATACCACGCACATAGTTTTACTACGTATTTACATAATTAGTATAGTACATATGTTAGTACTGTCAAAGTCAGAAAATATTGGCAGTCTTTTTATACATAAAGACAATAAGACTTAAAAGAACAAAAATTTGTAACTAGAGTATTACACAACAGTTAAATTTGGTTAAATTGTCAAGTAATTTGTAAACTATTATATAAATAGGAAAGCTACAGTTGAATGTGCTTGACTGTGAGATCGGATCATAAAAATGAAAGTTATGTAACTTTACATTTTCTGGGTATGGATATTTTAAAATTAAGCTCCTAATCTATCATTAGCTTTCTTATTTCTTTGTATTTGTAAAGGAGGAGAGTTTAAAATATGGAGAAAAGTTACCTGTGTTCAGAGAATTGAACATATCGTATATTTCTCCATTCTAATTTTCTATTAGAGGAATATCTTTTATTTATTATATTTGTTTAAACTCAGTGAGAAAACAATCATAATTTCATTCATTTCCATTTAGTTCAGGTTTTTGTTATTTTTTCCACTTAGTTATATGGAAGATTCCGTTCAAAACAATTTAAAAAATATATATTTTCGGTCAGTAACCAAGTTGGAATACGGTTTTCTAAATCCGCAAGTTAAAGTGTCTAAATCCGATAAATTACATTTTTGGATCAGAAATTTTTCGTTAAAGCTTAGCTTCCAAAAGTAAAAAATGTCTATCCCCTTCACATCTTTTGTGGGCGTATGCTAATAATTACTTGGATAAAACAATGGAACGAATACCTTGTAGTGTGTGTTTTGTTGGACCGAATTTTGCCACCGTGGGAATTTCTGACAGCTGCTGACAGACATTAGCAACTGACAGAAACAATTGACACCCCATTTGCCCTCACCTCCCTCTCTCTGGACACTTGCCCATCTCTAGCTACTCCTGTGGTGTTTTTAACTTTCTGCTGTGTCTCCACTCAAATTTTAAAGTCAGAAGGTGGTGGGACAAATCCTATGTAGTATATATGTATATTTTCTTTCCTATTTTTTGCTTTCATTCTTTTGTGCATTCCGTTGTATACTCTGTACATTAATGAAAATGGGTATATTATCAATTGTTTGGTACTGACAGAAATAAATTGTATCTAAAGCACAATTGTGAACTGGTCAGAAGGGCATAGGGATTCAGATATATATGTATATGCAATGCATATTATGCATATATATTCTTTTTCAACAGCAGGATCGAAATGTGCATGACCGTCTGCTTTAATCCAAATCAGACTCTCAGTTTCAAAACTTAATGATAGATTGTATATAAGTCGAAACCTGCTGGGTCGGACCAGTATATCATATAGGTACGATCAGTCGAAAAATTTTGTGTATGAAAAACTTTTTTATTTGTTAAGCTATCCAGCTGAAAGTTATATAGTTTGTGTCTACGGAGGTTTTATATATTATATGTATTTGGTCCATTGGAGACAACAATACCATAAGCATGCAAGGGTATATAGTTGACATACAATTATGATTGTAATGTCGTTTTCTTGTCTTATATACTTTTATTCGAAATATAGTAATTGTTGAAAATATGTTGAATTAAAATTAAAAGTTTAACTTCCATTAATTAAAGTTGCACTTTCGTCTAGCTTACAATTTTCCCTTTTGACTTTTTCAATTGGGTGACCAACTAACTGACGACTTCGCTTGAATTTAAAACGATCGGTCTCTGATCTCTGACCCAACCCACTTACACTTAAAGTGCTGCTCATTCATTGGACTCAGATACTGTCTATACCCATAGACATTTAAACAGCCAACAAAATATTTCATGCTTAAACGCTTTTTATACCCTTGCATTGGGTATATTAAATTTGGCACGGAACAGGCGTAAGAGCAGACCCCTCAATGTGTGTATATTCTTGACGAGCATATACAGCAGATTTTCAATTTAAGATGTTGAACCTGGAAAACAAATATATATCCTAGCAATAAAAATGGATAAGACTCATTAATTGGAATAAGCTTCCTCTTAAAAAAAAATATGAGAATGCTAAATAATTGTTCCCAAACAAAAATAAAGGCTAAAACAAAAGGAATGTAATAATTGTAATTTGCTATAGTTTATGCTATGTGGAACACAATTTTCATAATTCTCAGAATCGGATATAAAATAGTATGTTGATCGTCAGCTTACATGTTTTTGTTTTATGCTTTATATGTGTCCATGGTTGTACATCAACACACCACATAAGGGGGCATATACTATACCAAACATAAAAATACATACGTACATATCTCGTACATATTTTATTCATATATCATTCGCGTCATCAGAGGCGAGCAAAGTCTAAATGAAAATACGAGTAATTATAAACAACATAACATAAACGAGAAGAGGCGCATATAATCAGATTACTGATAAACAAAGCCAAATATAAAAAAAAAAAAAATGAAAAGAACTTGGGTTGTAATTAAGAGAGATAGTTCACTAAAAAGAAATGTTTATGGATGTTGGGGTTATGTTAGGGCAGGTGGAGTGAGTCAGTGTGTGGAATTATGGGACACATGTTTGACACACCAAAGCAACAAATAATGAAGAAAAATTTAAATACATCAGCTCGTTAAAAGATATAAAGAAGGAAGACAAACTTCAGTTCTGAGGCTTTGAGACCCCAAACTTTGTTAGTACAGAAATAAATGCATATATACATGTGCACATGTGTACACAATGAGTATATAGTAGTATCAAGAGAGCTATGTAAATATGTATGTTAAAAGTCCAGCGGATGTTAGCGGCAAGAATTAAGAAATATTTTAGTTTTTATACCATGCAACTATTGATATTGGGTAAAAACTGGTATATTTGTTTGGGCATACTAAAATAAAGGGTATATTGCCATCGCATACATGTGACTATGGATTTGCCGCAAGTACTCGTCTCTCTGACCATAGTTACTCAAGAATAGCATAATCAAAGGAGCACCGAAAACTTCAAGTAAAAGAGAAAAATGCATAATTCAAACAAAATAACGATTCAATAACGTAAAAATGTACACTCCTTCCCAAAATTATGGGACACCCCAAAAAGTTTAGTTTCGACCATCGTAGGAAAATGGGGAAGCAGAATACATAGTATGTCTACGCAGAAAATCGAGCATGCGAGTTCTCGCTTAAAGCACTCTTTGAATGTAAATTGTTGCTGAAGTTTGACACTTTCCAATGCAAAAAAATATTACAAGGAGTGGTCCAATCATTTTGACATATTCAAAGAAGTTGTAGATCAGTAATGATTTTATCATATGTTCAGCCGAGTATGAGTTATTGACGGAAAATAAAAAAAAAAAACTTCAAGCTCAAACTCGATTTTAAACGTAGACATATGGTCCAGTGGACTTTTTGCTCAGAATAAATCCCGAAATCAGAATCTGGACACGCCCGAGGTGATTTTCTTCTATACAAATCACCCCAGCCTAATGTAACATATGTATATACCATATTATATACATTTATAAGGAAAAAAAACTGGAAACGAAAAGAAGAAAATACGGAAGTGCACATGTGCCGTCGTTTCGAACGTCTCTTCGTCAATTTTGAGATTGATGGTCTTAAAAAGACGCAACTATCTGTCTCTCAGTTTGCCAGACTGTAAGCTTTAGCAACTTAGTTTTAGAAAGAACAACAATAAGAAAGAAAATAACTAGAAGAATAAGCGATAGTAGAACTATCTGCTATATTACGCGTTTCGTCTTGAAATTGTTATCATCGTATAGCGTACGGTACGTGTTTCGATTGCATTTGTGGCAACTATTTACTTTTAACATCAAGTGCATGCCACTTGCCTGCCCATAACTGGCAATTGCCAATTGGCAACTGGTCAAGTCGTATATCTACACAGTTGCAACATCTTCGACGGGTCATCGATTTTAATACAGATTTTAATACAAGTTTAATTGTAAATTGTTCAGGGCCAAAAGTACTAGACTGTAATACTCTTAGTAGTCACCCACCTGCATATTGTTAAACTATATCCTGAACCCTTTTTAGAACGCTGCAATGATATATTGATTTCGCTTAAAAATAGCCTCAGTAAAATGAGCAGGCCCCAGTATAGTATAGTTTATATTCTTTATTAACATCAATAGCTGAGTTAAAAATGGTAAGATTATCTCCTTGTTCATCCACTTCAACCCAAATTAGTTTTTTTTTTTAGTTTTAAAGCCGTTGGGATTATACTTAGGAAACGAGCTGGATCAGGTTATTATGTTAAATAATAGCCGTTAGATTATTTTAACGCTGTTCGATATATTTTTAACAAAGTAGTCCCTCATTTTTAAAATTATCCCAATGAAACTTAGTATATACTCCATTGATTGATTGATTGATTGATACAAATTGGACTACTTCATTATATAGTCACTATAGGAGTAATCGGTCAGAAATTGACTTTCTATGATATTCCCTTGTACAATAAAGGCGCAATAAAGTATAAATATTCTGGATCAGCACCGAAAGCTGAATCCAAATACGAATGTCCGTCTGTTTCAACCCAAATGGATATACACTCTATCCGGGTTAGATCTTTCTTGCATTTTGGTTTTTTATTAAAATGTTTTCTTTCTAGCCTAAGGGTTATGACATCTTCGGCACTTTAAAATAACTTTTTAGATTTTTTTCTTTGTGTTTTTAAACTTCTTATTATTGTTTTTATTCTTTTGCTTTTTCTGCTTATCCAACCAGTTCTTCTTTTCTTTTATCCTTTCTCCTGCATAATTATGACCATTAGGGCAGTCCCTAGGTGATGGGCTCAGAGCTTATGGCCAGGGCACAGACTAAAGTGCAATTCTGGCTCATTTTTGCAAAACTTTAAATAAATTTGTAAGGCACGCACGAGAATACTCACACCTTTGTAGATATACGTACATTTAAACATGTGAGCAACCAATTAAAATGCTATTCAAACAAACAATATTAGTACCAAACCTTTTTATAAGAATCATAGATTGGCAATACAAGTTTAATTTTCATTTAAAGAAGTCTACAGTTTCCTCATGTTCACATCATACGCGATCCATTTTTTACCTTTTAAATTGACGTTTTATCCATACAACCTAACTTTTTCCGGGTTTCTTTTATTATGAAAATGTGTGTGTATTGCGTTAGCTTTTGGTAGCCGAGTTGAGTAAACAAGAAGAAAAGCAATGAGCTAGATAACTCATCAGTTTGTTTCTTAAGATTTCCGTTTCATGTGTCAGCTGTCCTTTTTGTTTTTTTGCCTCTCCTCCTTCTAATTCTTCTTAGTTATTGGCCATATTTAATCAATATATTATTTTGGCTTTCCCTTTATTTGGCTGTTGTGTATTCGTCAAACTAAAAATGAATATAGGGCGTTTAATGTTTGACAGCTTCGGATTCCGTAACCACACACTGTTTTGTGAAAAAATATTTCGCTTTTATTCCACAAATGATTTTACTTGTCTCTGTCCCTGGCTACATATCGGTGTGTGCTGTTTATTACTGCCCTTTCTAGTGGTGTCGCATTTAATTAGGCATATAACAGTAGCGACCATAATATCAATTACAACAAAATTTTCTGTTGAACAAGAAGACAATTGTTATTCTTTAAGGCATACAAAACACACCCGATGATTTCATACCCTTGCACTATGGGGAAATTGCCCCGTTTTTTTTTTTTGGAATTAATGTGATTTTCGGAAGTATTCAAATGTTCGAAATTTTGATCACAATGTGTTCAAAACACATCAAGGGTTGAACTTGCGTGCTAGTGATTCGCGGTTCAATTCTTAAAACTATTTTTTTTAAATCGCAATATAAATATGATAAAATTTAAAATTCTTAATTATTTTACGAAAATATATTAATGTCAATAAAAATGTATATATGTTGGAATTAACTTAAAAATGGTGAGTACGTAGCACGAGCAAAATAAATATACAATGTATAAATTTGTATAATATAATTAACGTAAAATTGACGAGTGCGTACCACGAGGATCTAAATATTTAATTAATGACCTAATTGGCAATTATGGAACACTTAGAACGCTTGAAATATACAATTATGTTGACGCTATGTGCGAATTCGGTCAAAATCGGATCATAATCCTGGAAGTTATGCAACTTTTAATTCTGAGTATTATATAGTCGAGCATACTCGATTATAGCTTTCTTACTTGTTATTTATACTTTTGTAACATTTGTTAATTGTTTATTTTTATTAAATATTATACTTATACTTAATAATTTTGTTTTTTATTTTTATTTTATTTTTAGGTAAGTGAATTTAATCGATTCAATCATGTCGTCGCTTGAGAGTTCAACACATCCGTGTACATATTTACCCAGCGTAAGATTTCAAACACTAAGATTATTAGGCTTTAATATTTATTGTTTATAATGTAAACGCCGCAGATGTCATACCGATGCAGGTTTAAAGAAATTTTTTTAAAGCACAAAGTCATATTGGCGGACATTTATCAAAAAAGTTGTTCATACAATTTTTGATCAATAATTCCTTTGGTATATATTATAGTCTAAATCTGGCAGTTTCATGCAGTTGATCAAGAAAATATAAACATAAACTTTCTGGAGTCTATTACGCCCCCTTCTGGGCATTACAAACTCTTGTCTAAAATGAATATACTAACCCTCTGCGAGAGTATAAAAAGGTCAATTCATTTCTTTGCTTTCTTCTAGTTCTTCAATTTAATGTCTCAATTTTCGGCTAATTGGATAAGAAGAAAAGTTCTTTTAAATATATATGTATGTGTGTATTTATACATGCACACACAGGCACAAATAGTTTGATGAAATGAAACCCATTCATATTTTCAATTAAGTAATTGATTGGCCCTTAGAAGTTATCACGCTACTCAGTTTGATACAGAATATGCAAAATCAATGAAAGTTTATTAGTTTGAGTTTCAATGTTTAATATATGTTCGGTTTAGGTTAAAGTCGAGTTATCAGGTTTATATATATATGTATATATAAATAAAAGTTCGGTTAAAGAAAATTGTATATATCAACTTACATTCAAATAGTTTCACAAATTAGAGACTAGTTTATTTTAAAAGATTGACAGATAGACAGTAAATACCTATCTATTATGACGGCTGACACGTTCTTGTAGTTTCAAAATCCATTATGACGGCTGACACGTTCTTGTAGTTTTAAAATCCTTCCCGAAATTAGCAAATCCTTGCTAAAACATAGCACATACCTAACAAGGCTATAAAAGTATGATTAACTTTTAACTTATCCATATACTTAGGTATTATCAGCTTGTTCATAATGGATTTTGAAACTACAAGAACGTGTCAGCCGTCATAATAGATAGGTATTTACTGTCTATCTGTCAATCTTTTAAAATAAACTAGTCTCTAATTTGTGAAACTATTTGAATGTAAGTTGATATATACAATTTTCTTTAACCGAACTTTTATTTATATATACATATATATATAAACCTGATAACTCGACTTTAACCTAAACCGAACATATATTAAACATTGAAACTCAAACTAATAAACTTTCATTGATTTTGCATATTCTGTATCAAACTGAGTAGCGTGATAACTTCTAAGGGCCAATCAATTACTTAATTGAAAATATGAATGGGTTTCATTTCATCAAACTATTTGTGCCTGTGTGTGCATGTATAAATACACACATACATATATATTTAAAAGAACTTTTCTTCTTATCCAATTAGCCGAAAATTGAGACATTAAATTGAAGAACTAGAAGAAAGCAAAGAAATGAATTGACCTTTTTATACTCTCGCAGAGGGTTAGTATATTCATTTTAGACAAGAGTTTGTAATGCCCAGAAGGGGGCGTAATAGACTCCAGAAAGTTTATGTTTATATTTTCTTGATCAACTGCATGAAACTGCCAGATTTAGACTATAATATATACCAAAGGAATTATTGATCAAAAATTGTATGAACAACTTTTTTGATAAATGTCCGCCAATATGACTTTGTGCTTTAAAAAAATTTCTTTAAACCTGCATCGGTATGACATCTGCGGCGTTTACATTATAAACAATAAATATTAAAGCCTAATAATCTTAGTGTTTGAAATCTTACGCTGGGTAAATATGTACACGGATGTGTTGAACTCTCAAGCGACGACATGATTGAATCGATTAAATTCACTTACCTAAAAATAAAATAAAAATAAAAAACAAAATTATTAAGTATAAGTATAATATTTAATAAAAATAAACAATTAACAAATGTTACAAAAGTATAAATAACAAGTAAGAAAGCTATAATCGAGTATGCTCGACTATATAATACTCAGAATTAAAAGTTGCATAACTTCCAGGATTATGATCCGATTTTGACCGAATTCGCACATAGCGTCAACATAATTGTATATTTCAAGCGTTCTAAGTGTTCCATAATTGCCAATTAGGTCATTAATTAAATATTTAGATCCTCGTGGTACGCACTCGTCAATTTTACGTTAATTATATTATACAAATTTATACATTGTATATTTATTTTGCTCGTGCTACGTACTCACCATTTTTAAGTTAATTCCAACATATATACATTTTTATTGACATTAATATATTTTCGTAAAATAATTAAGAATTTTAAATTTTATCATATTTATATTGCGATTTAAAAAAAATAGTTTCAAGAATTGAACCGCGAATCACTGGCACGCAAGTTCAACCCTTGATGTGTTTTGAACACATTGTGATCAAAATTTCGAACATTTGAATACTTCCGAAAATCA
>JBAMBR010003134.1:0-10661 GCA_037044475.1 Zaprionus obscuricornis | reverse complement strand
TTCAAAGTCTTCGCGACTACAACAACTAAAACCTTTCTTATTGGCAGTGCGCCGCTGCTATTCGTTAAAAAAATCGCGTGACCCTGCGCAAACAAGTAAATAACTGTCCTGGTGCGCATGCGCAAAATCAAATTGCTCTTCATAAAGCATCTTTGGTGTCTCACCACCGGGTGAGATGTGTGACGAAGGCGTGGCGGGTGTTAGCGACACTGGCCCCATGACACGTAAAGAAAGAAGTCCACCGATTAATGAAAGAAGAAAACTAGCAAGACACCTTAGAAGCCGCTCTTCAACGATCTCGTTAACGGATAGTGACGAACTATTATCTGAACCGACTCGCTCAAAAGTCAAGCTATTAATGGCTGGTAAGATGAACTCCACACAGACAAATTCATCCAACAGTTTTGCTATGCTGGCTACTCAGGACATCGACCCGGACCAAGCTGCCTCATCATCAAATCAAGCGCCAGCCATTCCGCCCACACCCAAGCCGCCGCCAATATTTATACCAGCTGTTGCCAACATAGCAGAAATGCATAAAAGTTTAACCGATCTTGTCAGTAGCGATGGATATATCTACAAAGCTGGTCGGGACGGTCAAGTCCGAATAATGTCTAACAGCGAAGCAAACTACAGAAGCATAGTCAGAATGCTAACCCTAAAGAACGTGGAGTTTTACACTTATCAGCTGAAGCAAGAAAGAGCTTATAGAGCAGTCATAAGGAATCTCCATCACAGCACACCACTTGATCACATCAGACACGCATTGAGCAAAATTGGCCACTCTGTCCGGCACATAACCAACGCCAGGAATCACATCACCAAGGCCCCGATTGCTATGTTCTTCATTGATTTGGAGCCAGCCACCAACAACAAAACTATATTCGATGTCAAAAGACTGTGCAACGCAATTGTCAGTATTGAGCCCCCAAAGAAGTTCAACGATATCATACAATGCCATAGGTGTCAAGAATTCGGCCACACTCAGAGTTACTGCCGCAAGTCGTATCGCTGCGTCAAATGCGGTAACAACCACAAAACTTCCGACTGCACCAAATCTCGTGAAGAGTCAGCTACATCCGTCCACTGCGGAGACAGCCATACCGCCTCCTACAGAGGTTGCAGGATTTATAAAGCTGCTGTACAAATGCGTGAACAGGGCAAACCCAGGCAAACACTACGTAATCTCGATGCTCGGCCCGCTCCTTCTGGCAGGATATACACAACATCTAACCCACAAACCAACAACGAAACCTTCAGCTACGCTAATATAGCAAGAGGGAATGCCAACATACCAAAGACAAACGAGTCAGATCAACCACTAGTTGCCCAGATCCAATCATTGATGCAACTCATGCAAGCACAATTTGCGCAGATGACGCAAATGATGAGTACGATACTAGCTAAGCTGGTACTCTGGAATGCTAACGGCCTATGTAAGAGTAGGTCCGAAGTTGAAATGTACATCAAAAGAAACAACATCGACGTATTACTAGTCTCAGAAACTCACTTCACTGACAGATCTTACTTCAAAATCAACGGATACAACTCAATTCACGCCAACCATCCCAGTGGCAACGCAAGAGGTGGTGCAGCAGTACTCATAAAATCGAACATTAAATACTCAGAACGTGCCCCTATCCTCGAGCACTGGTTTCAAGCAGCCGTGATGTCGATCGACACTCCAACTGGAAGTTTGTTATTGGCAGCAGCTTATGCACCACCAAGACACAATATAACGACAGACATGTTTACCCAAATTTTCACACAAATGGGACGTAGATTCATAATTGGAGGGGACTTCAACGCAAAAAACACATGGTGGGGATCTAGACTATGTAACCCGAAAGGTAATGCACTCCTGTCCTGCATTCAATTCAATGCACCTCACCACACTTTCGTCCGGAAATCCCACCTACTGGCCAACGGACCCCAACAAAGTGCCTGATGTTTTAGAGTTTGCAGTGACTGATTTGCGGGGTAAACAGAAATCAAATACACATCCAGAACGATCTAGACCTGCTATCTGATCATTGCGCTGTACTAATGAAAATGAACGTACCCATACTGAAGCAGAACCGAACAGCCAGGCTGCTAAGGAACAGCTCGAACGTTGAAATTTTCAAGGCAGCTCTTCAGGAGAGGCTGAATCCCAACCTCTGCTCTAGTCCGCACCCCACTAGTTCAGTACGTCCACAGAGACCGAGAGGAGACAGTCACTTGCATTCTGAAGAAGTCTCAGAACAGCTAAGAGTCGTCTGCGAAGAGTTTGGCAGCTAAGTCGAAACCCACGTGACAAGGCTGCTCTTAACCGTGCAAGCAAAGACCTGAAAACGCTACTCTATGAACTGCGCAACGAAGCCCTAGGCGAATACCTCCGACACGCTGAGCCTAATGGGTTGGGGCACAATCTCTGGAACAATACCAAATACCTCAAGAGACCTACCAAACAGATTCCAGCCATTAAAAGTTCAACCGGCTCATGGTGTCGTTCCAACGAGGAAAAAGCAGAGACTTTTGCTTTACACCTACGGAGAACATTCACGTCGTTCAACTTATGCTCAGCCATGGATGTCATCAATACACAATAATTCATAGCGTCGCCTTGTCAAATGGATCTGCCGATTCGAACAATTCAGGAAGACGAAGTTAAAGGCATAGTGTCCAGCCTAAAAACAACCAAAAGTCCTGTTTACGATGCTATTGACGCATCAGCTATGAAATGTCTTCCTCCAAGTGCAATTGCCTTCTTTACGGTCATATACAATGGTGTCATTTGGCTCCATCACTTCCCCTCACAGTGGAAGTTTGCGGAGATTGTAATGATACCAAAACCAGGGAAGCCTGAACAGGATCCTGCCTCCTACCGTCCCATTCTGTCATTCCCTTCGTCATAAAACTTACTCATTATCTTTAAATAAATAGATTGTAAATAAAAATTAAATATAAAAAAAAACCGTTTCTTTTATTAACCCTATTTATATTCAAAAAGAAAATCAAATTAAATTACATACACCAATAGCATGAATCAATTCCAATTACATAACAATTTACAATTACATACATTGTTTAGTGAATTCTCTGATTTGTCACAGTACTCATTTCTTTCATTTGAATTTCATCCATAATTTGATGGACTTATCGGGATAGATATATTGCAAGAAATAAAAGCTATTGTAAACATTTCATTAAAGATACTTGAAACAAAAACTTCAAAAATAAATATTGAGCTAGAAGAGAAATCAAATTCTGGCATATAAACAATAGAAGAGGAATCAAAGAAGATTATTCAGCTACCAGTAAACGTCACAAACGGAATATTCTTGTTTGAAACCACAACTACAACCACGACATTGTAATATCAGGTGGACTTTATACTGCCGAAAATAACGTTAGTTATATGAAATTTCATAATTTTTCAAGCCAGGACAAAACATTCTGTTTAGATACATATGAACTTACTTCAAAAAGAAAATAACGAAACGACATTCAATTATCAGGATTTCAATACTTATATACAAACTCAGCACCTTAATAATGAGGAAATTAACCAACTTAAGAAACTCTGCTTAGAATTTCCCATACTTTACCTTCCGCTAACTCAATCAAGCACAGAATTAGAACCACAAACGAAATTCCCACTCACAAATCGATAACCTGCTGGAACAAAAAATAATTAGACATAGTTATTCTCCATGGAGTGCTCCAAAGTTCCTAGTAGCAAAAAAATGGTGTCCTCAAATACAAAAGAATGGGGATAAGTAGTAGATTATCGCAAATTAAATGAAAAAACTATTAAAGACAAATATCCTATGCCTAACATCAATGATGTGTTAGATAAAATTGGTAGGACTAAATACTTCACAGCATTAGATTTATCTAGCGGTTATCACCAAATCGAGATGCATCCGAAAGATATAAACAAGACGACATTTTCTACTGAAGGAGGAAACTTTGAATTCGTAAGAATGCCATTTGGACTTACAAATGTCCCAACCACCTTCCAATGGTTATGGATAACGTTTTGGCCGACCTAAATGGCAAACATTGTCTAATATTTCTAGACGATATAATAATATGCTCTGCATCTCTACAGGAACATATTATTGATTTAACAGCAGTCTTTAAGAAATTAAATAATGCTAACTTAACTACAACCTGCCAAATCTGAATTTATGAGAAAAGAAATTAAGTATTTAGGTCACGTGGTTACGGACAGAGGAATCAAACCAAATCCAAAAAAGATTAGTGCTATAAAATCATTTCCACTTCTAAAAACCAGAAAACAAATAAAATCGTTTTTAGGTCTGCTCGGATATTATAGAAAATTCATTAAAGATTTTGCTACGATCACAAAACCCTTAACACAACAATTAATATCCGGATTTCCCAAAATCATTCATAATGTGGCAATAGAAGCAGTCCTTTCTCAAGGCACACCTAACACACTTACAGACATATATGGCCAAAAATTTAAAATTAACACCGATCACAAACCATTAACGTGTCTAATGAATTTCAAAGAACCTAATTCTAAATTGGTTCGGTGGAAACTGCAACTTTTAGAATATGATTATGAAATCTCATATAAAAAAGGTTCTGAAAATGTTGTAGCAGATTCACTGTTCAGCGGAAGTACACACCAACATTTCTATGAAAAATAACTGTAATGAAAAGACAAACAAACAAACAATTTTAACCGTAAAAAAGCCAATTAACGAATACAATATGCAGATTATATTTAGAATTCATATAGACTCTCAAATAATAACCTCAACTCTTTTCAAAAATAAAATAAGGAGAATAGTCACGGTTAGTTTATTTGATAATAAAAAAATAACAGAAATATTTAAAACAATATTAAAACCAAAAAGGTATTCGCTATTTTTGTTTCAGATGACATTTTCACTCTCATTGAAGAAGTATTAAAAGAATACTTTTTATCAACAAATCTTTACAAAATTGTAAGGGCTACTACAATACTGAAAGATGTTGAAAATATTGAAGAATTAATTATAGAAATACAAAATTATCATATAAACAACAACCATAGAGGCATAGATGAAACGGTAGCTCATTTAAAGAGGGGAGGGACATATATTCTCCACAACTTAAAAATCAAACGTCCCGGTTAATTTACAGTTGTGATATTTGTCAAACCTTGAAATACAATAGACATCCACAAAAAGTATCTTATCAAGAAACAGAAATCCCAGATTTTTCTATGCAAATATTACACATCGATTTATTTTGCAATTGATGCTATACAATTTTAACAATTATAGACAAATTTTCAAAATTTGCATGCTGGAATATATTCCAGCTGCAAATTTTGAAAATTTGTCTATAATTGTTAAAATTGTATAGCATCAATTGCAAAATAAATCGATGTGTAATATTTGCATAGAAAAATCTGGGATTTCTGTTTCTTGATAAGATACTTTTTGTGGATGTCTATTGTATTTCAAGGTTTGACAAATATCACAACTGTAAATTAACCGGGACGTTTGATTTTTAAGTTGTGGAGAATATATTTCCCTCTTTAAATGAGCTACCGTTTCATCTATGCCTCTATGGTTGTTGTTTATATGATAATTTTGTATTTCTATAATTAATTCTTCAATATTTTCAACATCTTTCAGTATTGTAGTAGCCCTTACAATTTTGTAAAGATTTGTTGATAAAAAGTATTCTTTTAATACTTCTTCAATGAGAGTGAAAATGTCATCTGAAACAAAAATAGCGAATACCTTTTTGGTTTTAATATTGTTTTAAATATTTCTGTTATTTTTTTATTATCAAATAAACTAACCGTGACTATTCTCCTTATTTTATTTTTGAAAAGAGTTGAGGTTATTATTTGAGAGTCTATATGAATTCTAAATATAATCTCATATTGTATTCGTTAATTGGCTTTTTTACGGTTAAAATTGTTTGTTTGTTTGTCTTTTCATTACAGTTATTTTTCATAGAAATGTTGGTGTGTACTTCCGCTGAACAGTGAATCTGCTACAACATTTTCAGAACCTTTTTTATATGAGATTTCATAATCATATTCTAAAAGTTGCAGTTTCCACCGAACCAATTTAGAATTAGGTTCTTTGAAATTCATTAGACACGTTAATGGTTTGTGATCGGTGTTAATTTTAAATTTTTGGCCATATATGTCTGTAAGTGTGTTAGGTGTGCCTTGAGAAAGGACTGCTTCTATTGCCACATTATGAATGATTTTGGGAAATCCGGATATTAATTGTTGTGTTAAGGGTTTTGTGATCGTAGCAAAATCTTTAATGAATTTTCTATAATATCCGAGCAGACCTAAAAACGATTTTATTTGTTTTCTGGTTTTTAGAAGTGGAAATGATTTTATAGCACTAATCTTTTTTGGATTTGGTTTGATTCCTCTGTCCGTAACCACGTGACCTAAATACTTAATTTCTTTTCTCATAAATTCAGATTTGGCAGGTTGTAGTTAAGTTAGCATTATTTAATTTCTTAAAGACTGCTGTTAAATCAATAATATGTTCCTGTAGAGATGCAGAGCATATTATTATATCGTCTAGAAATATTAGACAATGTTTGCCATTTAGGTCGGCCAAAACGTTATCCATAACCATTGGAAGGTGGTTGGGACATTTGTAAGTCCAAATGGCATTCTTACGAATTCAAAGTTTCCTCCTTCAGTAGAAAATGTCGTCTTGTTTATATCTTTCGGATGCATCTCGATTTGGTGATAACCGCTAGATAAATCTAATGCTGTGAAGTATTTAGTCCTACCAATTTTATCTAACACATCATTGATGTTAGGCATAGGATATTTGTCTTTAATAGTTTTTTCATTTAATTTGCGATAATCTACTACTTATCCCCATTCTTTTGTATTTGAGGACACCATTTTTTTGCTACTAGGAACTTTGGAGCACTCCATGGAGAATAACTATGTCTAATTATTTTTTGTTCCAGCAGGTTATCGATTTGTGAGTGGGAATTTCGTTTGTGGTTCTAATTCTGTGCTTGATTGAGTTAGCGGAAGGTAAAGTATGGGAAATTCTAAGCAGAGTTTCTTAAGTTGGTTAATTTCCTCATTATTAAGGTGCTGAGTTTGTATATAAGTATTGAAATCCTGATAATTGAATGTCGTTTCGTTATTTTCTTTTTGAAGTAAGTTCATATGTATCTAAACAGAATGTTTTGTCCTGGCTTGAAAAATTATGAAATTTCATATAACTAACGTTATTTTCGGCAGTATAAAGTCCACCTGATATTACAATGTCGTGGTTGTAGTTGTGGTTTCAAACAAGAATATTCCGTTTGTGACGTTTACTGGTAGCTGAATAATCTTCTTTGATTCCTCTTCTATTGTTTATATGCCAGAATTTGATTTCTCTTCTAGCTCAATATTTATTTTTGAAGTTTTTGTTTCAAGTATTTTTAATAGCTTTTACAATAGCTTTTATTTCTTGCAATATATCTATCCCGATAAGTCCATCAAAATATGGATGAACATTCAAATAAAAGAAATGAGTACTCTGACACATCAGAGAATTCACTAAACAATGTATGTAATTGTAAATTGTTATGTAATTGGAATTGATTCATGCTATTGGTGTATGTAATTTAATTTGATTTTCTTTTTGAATATAAATAGGGTTAATAAAAGAAACGGTTTTTTTTTATATTTAATTTTTATTTACAATCTATTTATTTAAAGATAATGAGTAAGTTTTATGACGAAGGGAATGACAGAATGGGACGGTAGGAGGCAGGATCCTGTTCAGGCTTCCCTGGTTTTGGTATCATTATAATCTCCGCACACTTCCACTGTGAGGGGAAGTGATGGAGCCTAATGATACCATTGTATATGACCGTAAGGAAGGCAATTGCACTTTGAGGAAGACATTTCATAGCTGATGCGTCAATAGCATCGTAACCAGGACTTTTGGTTGTTTTTAGGCTGGACACTATGCCTTTAACTTCGTCTTCCTGAATTGTTCGAATCGGCAGATCCATTTGACAAGGCGACTCTATGAATTGTTGTGTATTGATGACATCCATGGCCGAGCATAAGTTGAACGGCGTGAATGTTCTCTGTAGGTGTAGAGCAAAAGTCTCAGCTTTTTCCTCGTTGGAACGACACCATGAGCCGGTTGAACTTTTAATGGCTGGAATCCGTTTAATAGGTCTCTTGAGGTATTTGGTGTTGTTCCAGAGATTGTGCTCCAACCCATTAGGCTCAGCGTGTCTGAGGTATTCGGCTAGTGCTTCGTTGCGCAGTTCATAGAGTAGCGTTTTCAGGTCTTTGCTTGCACGGTTAAGAGCAGCCTTGTCACGTGGGTTTCGACTTAGCTGCCAAACTCTTCGCAGACGACGCTTTACTCTTAGCTGTTCACTAGAGCAGGGCTTCTGCGTCATGGATGCAGCGCGTCATGTCTCCTCACAGCTTCATCAATATCTTCGCCCGAGTTCAGCACAAGGTTGGGATTCAGCCTCTCCTGAAGAGCTGCCTTGAAAATTTCAACGTTCGAGCTGTTCCTTAGCAGCCTGGTTGTTCGGTTCTGCTTCAGTATGGGTACGTTCTTTTTCATTAGTACAGCGCAATGATCAGATAGCAGATCTAGATCGTTTTGGATGTGTATTTGATTTCTGTTTACCCCATAAGTCACTGCAAAATCTAAAACATCAGGCACTTTGTTGGGGTCCGTTGGCCAGTAGGTGGGATTTCCGGACGAAAGTGTGGTGAGGTGCATTGATTGAATGCAGGACAGGAGTGCATTACCTTTCGGGTTACATAGTCTAGATCCCCACCATGTGTTTTTTTGCGTTGAAATCCCCTCCAATTATGAATCTGCGTCTCCATTTGTGTGAAAATTTGGGTAAACATATCTGTCGTTATATTGTGCCTTGGTGGTGCATAAGCTGCTGCCAGTACCAAACTTCCAGTTGGAGTGTCGATCGACATCACGGCTGCTTGAAACCAGTGCTCGAGGATAGGGGCACGTTCTGAGTATTTGATGTTCGATTTTATGAGTACTGCTGCACCACCTCTTGCGTTGCCACTGGGATGGTTGGCGTGAATTGAGTTGTATCCGTTGATTTTGAAGTAAGATCTGTCAGTGAAGTGAGTTTCTGAGACTAGTAATACGTCGATGTTGTTTCTTTTGATGTACATTTCAACTTCGGACCTACTCTTACATAGGCCGTTAGCATTCCAGAGTACCAGCTTGAGACCTATTTGCATAAAGAAGCTAGTATCGTACTCATCATTTGCGTCATCTGCGCAAATTGTGCTTGCATGAGTTGCATCAATGATTGGATCTGGGCAACTAGTGGTTGATCTGACTCGTTTGTCTTTGGTATGTTGGCATTCCCTCTTGCTATATTAGCGTAGCTGAAGGTTTCGTTGTTGGTTTGTGGGTTAGATGTTGTGTATATCCTGCCAGAAGGAGCGGGTCGAGCATCGAGATTACGTAGTGTTTGCCTGGGTTTGCCCTGTTCACGCATTTGTACAGCAGCTTTATAAATCCTGCAACCTCTGTAGGAGGCGGTATGGCTGTCTCCGCAGTGGACGCATGTAGCTGGCTCTTCACGAGATTTGGTGCAGTCGGAAGTTTTATGGTTGTTACCGCATTTGACGCAGCGATACGACTTGCGGCAGTAACTCTGAGTGTGGCCGAATTCTTGACACCTATGGCATTGTATGATATCGTTGAACTTCTTTGGGGGCTCAATACTGACAATTGCGTTGCACAGTCTTTTGACATCGAATTTGTTGTTGGTGGCTGGTTCCAAATCAATGAAGAACATAGCAATCGGGGCCTTGGTGATGTGATTCCTGGCGTTGGTTATGTGCCGGACAGAGTGGCCAATTTTGCTCAATGCGTGTCTGATGTGATCAAGTGGTGTGCTGTGATGGAGATTCCTTATGACTGCTCTGTAAGCTCTTTCTTGCTTCAGCTGATAAGTGTGAAACTCCACGTTCTTTAGGGTTAGCATTCTGACTATGCTTCTGTAGTTTGCTTCGCTGTTAGACATTATTCGGACTTGACCGTCCCGACCAGCTTTATAGATATATCCATCGCTGCTGACAAGATCGGTTAAGCTTTTATGCATTTCTGCTATGTTGGCAACAGCTGGTATAAATATTGGCGGCGGCTTGGGTGTGGGCGGAATGGCTGGCGCTTGATTTGATGATGAGGCAGCTTGGTCCGGGTCAATGTCCTGAGTAGCCAGCATAGCAAAACTGTTGGATGATTTTGTCTGTGTGGAGTTCATCTTACCAGCCATTAATAGCTTGACTTTAGAGCGAGTCGGTTCAGATAATAATTCGTCACTATCCGTTAAAGAGATCGTCGAAGAGCGGCTTCTAATGTGTCTTGCTAGTTTTCTTCTTTCGTTAATCGGAGGAGTTCTTACTTTACGTTTAGGTGTGACTATTTGCCATGACACGGGGTCGTTGACACCCGCCACGCCTTCGTCACACATCTCACCCGGTGGTGAGACACCAAAGATGCTTTATAAAGAGCAAATTGTTTTTGCGCATGCGCACCAGAACAGTTATTTTCTTGTTTGCGCAGGGTCACGCGATTTTTTTGACGAATAGCAGCAGCGCACTGCTGATAAGAAAGGTTTTAGTTGTTGTTGTAGTCGCGAAGACTTTGAAC
>JBAMBR010003133.1:0-27290 GCA_037044475.1 Zaprionus obscuricornis | reverse complement strand
CCTGAGCATGGGACATCATGCAACGAAAATGCATCAGTGACCTTTGGATAACAGCAGCGCCAGCGCCATGGGATTTGCCAGCTACTAGCAATTAGCCAATACCAATCCAAATCATATTCCAAATACAAATATTACCAATACAAATACCAATATAAATAATACAAATTCGTTAGCAAATACAAATGCAATTGTAGTTCAAAATACAAATACAAATTTGAATGCAATCAAAGATGAAATGATTATGGAATTTCCATGCTAAAAAAATTGGTAAAATGCTTAAAGGAAAAATTGGAATTGATGTGGATATGGAAATGGTTGGCAGTCCAAAAAAAAATTAACAAAAAAATAAAATGCGCTGGCGTCGCTGTTTTAGATTAACAAAGCGCAAAATCGTTTTTGGCAAAAAATTTATTGCCAAAAGGGGGAGTTGAAAAATCTACGTTTAATGACAAAAACACAACAAAAACTTAAAAAAAAAATAAATAAATAAAAATAAAGCAGTTAAAATTTAAGTCAGTTCTTAAAATAAAAATAATAATATCTACAAAAAATTAAATTAAATAAATGTAAAATTGCCCAGTTAATGAAAGCTTGGTCAAAAAAAAAAATAATAATTTAAAAAAATGTAGTTGAAAAAATTAGCTGCAAAAAAAATTATGAAAACAAAGAAAAAATTGAAAATAATGATGAAAATATATAGATGCACATTCAAATTGTATGAATATTATATAGTATATTATTTAACAAATATATATAGTATATATATATATGTATGTATTTTGTATTTCTCTCAACGCTCTCTCATACATTTAGCGCGCATTAACTAAATAATTTTTCAACTATAAATAAATTATAATAATAATAATATATATATAAATATATATTAAATACTATCCGTATCCGTATTATATTACAATTCGAATAGTAGATTTTAAATATAAGTGCAAGTTAATTTTCCCTTGAACAACAACAATCAAACTTTCGTTCCCAGTTCACTTTCTCAGACATATGTAGACTCTGAATAAATATGTTAAAAATATAAATACAACAAATGAAATTGTTAAACAATTCATACAGACAACACACACACACATACACAGTGAGAGAGAAAGAGAGATGCACACAGAGTAAGCTATACACACACACAAACACACACAGACAACAACATACAGCAATATTGCAATTAGACAGCTGCAGCACATTTTAGCATAAATTTATTTTTGTCATTTATTATTGTACGTTGTGTCGTGTTCTAGATAAATTTTAAGTTCCTGTATATAAACTAAGGCAAAGAAAAATTAAGAAAAAAAAAAAATTATATATAAAAAATTTAAAAAAAAAAAATGTAATTGCACAAGTAAAAAAATTAGAGAAACCGTCTGAAAACTATGTTTGGGTTTTTTGTGTAAGCAAAAAAAAAATATACAAAAATTCAAAATAATTATTGTGAAAAAAGAAAAATTAAACTAAAATTTGAATTTAACTAAAAAAAAAAAGAAGAAAAACAAATGTTAGTTTTTGATGTGTGTGCATGTTTACTCTATAGTTAAAAAAAAAGGCGCTTTCGATCTACAAAAAAAAATATATATATATAAATAATAAAAATATTTAAAGTGCACGTAAATCTAAACATAAAAAAAAAATAATTGAAATATAGAAGAAGTAAAAAAAAATTTAAAAAAAAACATTTTAATAATATAAAAAATAAAAATAAATATATGTTTGTATTTATAAGAAATACAACAGACATTGAGTAAAAAATGTAATGAAAGAGAGCGAGAGAAAGAAAGAAAGTAAGAGAGATATAGAGAGAGAGAGAGAGAAGAAAGTTTAAAGCAACAAGTAAATTTAAAATACATAAAATTAAAGCTACTTACATTACTTATATAGATATAACTATATATAGTATATATACTATATATTATATAATATAATATAATATAAAAATATAATATATGCATAATACATATATATATATATAATTTATATGTATGAGAAAATGAGAAAAAAAAAGAAGAAACTCTGCTTAATCCTGATATTATATCTAAGTTCAGTTATGTTGTGTAATTATCGAATTTTTGTTAATGTTTTATTGCTTCATACATACAACTTACATATAACATATAACATAATGCATAATAAATAATAAATAATTATAATAATTAATAAATGTATATTGTATCATATAATACTATATAATACATATACAATACAATACATACATACATAAAGAAAATGTAATTATTGGTATGCCTAACATACACATACTTATACTTATACTTATTATACTTATATTATATTTGCTTTATCCTAGTTCTTGTATTATTATTATTTCACAAAACAAAACAAAAAACATTTTTTAAAAAGCAACAAAAAAAAAAAAACCTTTTATTTTAATAAGTTTTTTTTTAGTCTAAAAGTCGGTTATGTTTATGCTTATGTTCGATTATAGTTTGTTTAGTAAATTTTTATATAGCAATTAGCAATTCTCTTTTTTAAAAAGTTAATTATTGTGAATAAACAAAAAATATAATATTGCAAAAAAAAAAAAATACAAACAAAACAAAACAAAAAAAAATCAAAAAACGAAAAATATAAAAACAAAATAAATGCAAAAAATAATTAATAATAAACATTTCGACTTACTCTTAGTGTGCGATCTCAAAACTCAAAACTGTCGAGATCATCAAAAAAAAAAAAAAATCAAATCAGAAAAAAAAAAAATTCAATTTCTATAAATAAATTTCCATATTTTGATTTTAAAGATCTCAGTTCCCTTACGATCGCATGTAGATAATCCAGTTATTATTAACATTATTATTATTATTATTATTTTTTTTTTTCATTTTTTTTTATTATTATTTTGTTTAGTTAATTGAATCGATTTCGTTTGGTAAGTATCGTCGGCCTCCAAACGTGAAAAATTTCCCGCAGAGGTTTTTCTCCCAAAGTGCGCAGCGCTTGCTTGCAAGGACGACCTCTCAATTATCGAATTTATTCATAGACATCCATAGAATGCACACATACATGCATGTACATGCATACATACATACATATAAATATATAATACAATTTAATATTTAAATTTGCAGTGAAATATTTTATTCAACTTCTTGAAACCAATAAAAAAAAAAATAAAATAAAATATGTATTAAATATTTCTAATATTTTTTTTTTTAATTTTTATTTATTTTCTTTATTATTCATGAATTTTCATTTTCACTGGGTTATCCTTCAAGTTTTATTTATTTCAGTATTTTTTTTATCCTAATTTGATAATGTAAACAAACAAAACAGCTCGTAAAAAAAAAAATTAAATCTAGATTAAAATAGTCTTGTTTTCTAATATGTCATAAGATTAAATAAATTATTATGTAACTGTGATGCTTGAAGTTTCATTTGCAGCTAGAAATCAAGTTGGAGTTGGAGTAGAATTTCCAATTTTTTTTTTTTTCAAATTATTTTACAGCAAATGCAGGAAATTATTCTAATAATATTTTCAATATTTTGTGATAATATCTATATAAAAGTGCTGTGAGAATCAATAATTTTTAATTAATTTTTTTTTTTCAAAATATTTTCTATAAATTTTACAGCAAATGCAGGAAATTATTCTAATAATATTTTCAACATTTTGTGATAATATCTATATGAAAGTGCTGTGAGAATTAATAATTTTTAATTAATTTTTTTTTCTCAAAATATTTTCTATAAATTTTACAGCAAATGCAGGAAATTATTCTAATAATATTTTTAACATTTTGTGATAATATCTATATGAAAGTGCTGTGAGAATTAATAATTTTTAATTAATTTTTTTCTCAAAATATTTTCTATAAATTTTAAAATTAGTTTAACAAAGGATTTTTCTTAGTCAAAAAAAAAAAAAAAAATTTGCGCTACAGAATTTTCTAGCTTATGCATACTAACTTACTCAATTTTGTAGTTCCAGGAGCTTGTATTAGTTACAATTGCTCGACTGTGATATACCTAGCACGCAGCTCCTCAGAATTTTCTAGCTTATGCATCCTAAACGTTTTTATAGTTCCAGCTGGTTGCCATTTATTCTTTTCAGCACGGATGCTTGAGTAGTTGCCAAAGCACGAAAGTACTGCAGCTTTTTGTCAAGATGAAAAGCATAGCATAGCTTTTAAAAGTTCATTGCTGGGTAGCGCACAGTCGACTCTTCAAAACATTCAAAAGTTTTGACATGCGCATTGGGATGCATGCATTGTCTACCTTCGGCTTTACTTTATAAGCGATTGATGTATATTTTTTTTTTTATTTTTATGTAGACAAAGGAAAATCAACGGACTATTTAGCATTGAATATGACTAAGTATTTTTTAAAAGGTGAGCAATATATTTATATACTTTTCGTGCTTTTAAAGAGAAGTCCGAGCTACTGGCCAAATTTTAGGATGCTTTACCTGCAGTATACAAATAAGCATATGAAGTATTACTTAGATTTAGTAAATCAATAGACATGCACTAGCTACAGAATATGAAAACAATATACAGTAGATTACGCTTATAGCGACTTTCAAGGGTTCTACGATTTTACGTCGTTATACCCGGAAAACGCACTAACCGAAAGAAGTATAAGTTAGCTTGAGGAACAACCAAGCCAACTAGTTTTCGTCGCAATAACCGGAAGGACGCTATAAGTAGAGTCGTTATAACAGGATTCTACTGTATAAAGAAAAATCTTAGCTCATCACTGTGATGAAAATTATTTGCTTACTGTTTCAATAATCAGAAATACATGCGTACTACTAGAAGGTATATAAAATAAAAGAGTTTCCAATATGAGTGAAAAAACTTGTGACAGCTCAATCAGCATTTTTTTTTTTTTAGGTTTCCTTTGGATGTTTGGATGTTAATATATTAGAGTCCAAATGTGCTATAGGATATTTATTATCGTTTATAAATATTTGTTCAATACAAAGTCTGCCAAATGTTCTTCGATCTAGCTGCATAAATGCATAAACTCATCGAACATAGAAGCTCAAAATGTATCTGTAACTCTTAAATATTTTCGGATATATTAGTAAATTTTTATTGTATATCCACGGATCGAGTATGAATTTTTTTACTTATTTTAATTTTTTTACGGATTTTTGGGGTGTGCCAAAAAATTTGAATAATTTGTGAGGCATGTCGACTAGCGATATAAGCAAGAAATCATAGACCTCTCTGCAAAATGTAAGCATGTAAATGTAATATATGTAACTCTCAAATGTATTTGAATATTTAACGTATGGTCCATAGGGTTGCAAAATAGGATTTCACAAGTTACATAACCTTTTTCTTATACACACATATATGTGCTAATTTATACTATATAGGATATATATACATATACATATATATATACGTATATATATATATATATATACTATGTGCAGCTTTCTGTTATCTTCTTCGAATATGTTTACATAAGGCATTGAGACAGGGCTGAAAAATGTGAACACAAGAGAAATGTCATAAAATGCACCCTGCTATGTAAACATTGGCATTTCCCCTCTGCAAAAAAAAAAAAAAAATAAAATAAAAAAGGTTCAAAGATTGTAAGGTAAAGTGTTTCGCTTTGGCTTCAACTTAATGCGTTTTTTATGTTATGTATAAGGAACCGAACAGTTTTTCATCCATTGAACGTCAGTTGCTAACTGGTTTTGGGGAACGTTCAAATCCAATGAAATTTACAACCACCATCATCATCATCAAGTTATTGACGACTTGTAAGTCTATATATGTATGAACACATACATAAGCTTGATTTTTCTTCTAAAATTTTTGATTTTTTCTAAAAAAATATAGAATTTTTTTTAAGAGAAATTTATAATATTACAGGTTATATCTGTCTGAAATTTATTTTTATATAATTTCGTAATACTTATGTATAACTTTTATTGCAGCAATAAAAACGTTTCCTGACTCTTACTCCAAAATTAAAATTTTCACATTTTTTTTTCTATTGCTTTCCTAAATTGGTTAAGAATATGTTAGATTAAGTCTTGAAGTTAACGATATAGCTTGACAAATCGATCTTTCATATATTCCTATATAAAGGACCCTTTGCTACTTATTAGTGCAGCTTCAGGAGAAGGATATGAAGAGATATAATAGAAACAGTTTTATAGTTAGATATGTTAGATTAAAACTTGAAATGGTCGATATAGCTTGACAAAGCGATCGTTCCTATAGTCCTACAGTGCAATTTAGTAAGCAAGCTTAGGGAGGGGTATATAAAGAGAGAGAATAGGAACAATTTTGGAGCTGGTATAACGACTGAACAAATATATAAGTATATACAGTAGAATCCGGTTATAACGACGCTGTTTAAAGCGTCCGTCCGGTAACTGCAACTAAAATTCGTTGGTTTGATTGGTTCCCATGCAAACTTATACATACAAACTACTTTCGGTTAGTGCGTCTTCCGGTTATAACGACGTCCCTTGAAAGTCGCTATAAGCAGATTCTACTGTATATATATTTTCTTATGTTGTCTACCATAAAGTGCTGTGCATCCTAAGCAAAATGAAGACACTTTAAAGCAAGTGCATATAAAATTTTAGTCCAAATATAATCTATAATTTATCGTAATGCTTTTGAGAACCTAAATCTTTCTGTTGCATATATGTACATTTCAACATTTTTTTTGTATATTTTTAAAATTTTTAAACTTGTTTCATGTAGTTTACTTGGGTTGCAATAATATTCTAGCATTTAAGCACCACCATCTAGTATTTCTTCGTTTATGTATTTGTCGTCTACTCAACGCATCCTGTGTATGTAACAGTACATTTGTAATAGTGTATTTTTTGACAGCTCACTTGCAGGGTTGTTTCTGGCTGACCACCAAATTTATATATAGGTTCGTTCTTGTTACGTTGCCTAAAATAAATTGTTAATTTTCTTGGGAAAGCAAAAATTTAGTCAATGTGTATAAATTTGAGAAACTATAAGTAGTAAAACTAGCAGCAATTATTTAAAACCATTAGAAAAACTCCATAAATAAAAATGAATAAAAAATATAAATAATATTTAAATCACATAAAATGAAATATTAAAAAATAAATTAGAAATAAATAAAACTAGAAATTTATTCATGGTTTTTATTTGCATAAAATAATTTTCTATATTTAATATAATTTTTGACTGAAATATTCTCAGTTTTTTATATACATATCTTCGCTTATATTCATGAGAAATGTTAAATATATAGACAAACATTGGAATATATATGTAATATATTTTCAAAGTACATTTGTATTTGTCTCGGGGGACAACAGAATATGCTCGTTAATTCTGATGGAAGTTTGGAATGAGAAAATAGCATCAAAAATTGACAAAAGTAACAAATGTTGAATAATATGTACATGTCTGTCTATCTTTATGTCTGTCTGTCTGTCTGTCCCAGCTGTATATGTAAGCTAATTCAATACAATTCGATTTGGTAATCAAATGATAAACGTGTGATAGAGTGAAGCTTGCTGAACCCCTCGGCATAGAATAAAACTTTTAAGCAGATGGAGAAGATGCAGAGATACTATATACATATATATATGTATAAAAGGGGGAGTTGAAATTGGTGGTTGTGATGGTGGTGATGGTGGTGCTGTTGGTCTGCTGTTGTACAGATTGCTTGTTTGTCTAACATATATAGAGAGAGAGAGAGAGCACAAAGCAAAATGCAGAAAGAATAACAATCAAATGATTACAGCAACAACAACAAGCAGCAGCAGCAGAAGAAGAAGAAGCAGAAGTAGAATAATAACAACAACAACAACAAGCTAAAATAAGCTGCGAAACTGGAATTCAAAATTGACTACTCGCTGTCGTCGTCGACGTCGATGTCGTCAGCATCATCAGCAGCAAGCAAGCTTACTCACACACACACACACACACATATACGCATACACACTTACACAGTCGCTTGTTTATATGTGTTAAGCATACACATTGCTGTGTGTATGGTGGATGCGGCAAACGTACGGACGGCATGGACTTGTTTTGCACATAAAGATACAAATGTATCTACATACAGCAGACAGCAAATGGCGTATATAAAATGATTGAACATATCTCTCTCTCGCACTCTTACTCACACACACACTCTCTCTCTCGCTCTCTCTCTCACACACTCTTGCTGTCTGTTTGTGACTATGGCTGGCGAGAACACTCTGTGAGAACACAGCCAGCGGTGGTTGTTTTCTTATCTTACTGTGCATGCTGTCTGTATGTAAGAGTGAGTGCGAGTGCGTTGCCGAGTCTGCGTGTGTGAGACAGAGAGAGAGAGAAAGCGAGTGTGAGCAAGCAATCTGTGTGTAGTATACGTAGAATAAGAGAGAAGAGCAAGCAGCTACATGTACAATTTTATTACTCAACATTTTGCCTTCTTATTTCTGCTGCTGCTGCTGTTGTTGTTGTTGTTGTTGTTGTTTTTGCTCCTCTGGCTTTTCATCTGTTCGGGTTCTGAGCGTGCTTGCTTGCCATGTGGCTGCTGTCGCTGCTGTTAGTTCACATTTAAACTTTTACTTATTCTCATTCTCATTCCTCAATTTCACATTTCACATTTCTCAATACTTTTGCTTCTGTTTCTGTGTCTGCTTCTGTTTCATATTCACATTCGCATTTTCGTTCATTTTACATTTTACATTTCACATCTTCAAATTTCTCATATCTCTCATATCTCTCTGCATGCAGCGCTTCTTCATTCTTCATTCCCCATCCTTCTGTTCTTTGTCCTTTGGCGTTTTCTCGTCAGCGTAAGTGTTGCAAGCGCTGCTTCTGCTTTTGGGTTTATGACCTTTTTTTTTTCCTGTTGTCAGTCATCTCACACACACACACACACTCATCGACATTAATATAGAGACACATGCATGTAGCAGGCTTTGGCTCTGTCTCTGGCTCAACCACCGACAGTCAAGCGACACCTTTTTTATTTTTCCCCTGCGCGGACGAACCCGTCCGTCCATTCGTCTGTCTCATGTCTCTGATTGCTGTTGCTGTTGCTGCCTTTGCCTTTACCATTGCCTTTGCCTTTGCACATATTCTCACTCTCATTGAATGTTTTGTTTGCTGTTGCTTTTTCGCTTCGTTCTTGTCTCAACGCCACTTCGTGCGTCGACCGCGCTGCCAACAGTCACAGTCACAGTCACAGCTAACAGCTACAACTACAGCCTCGGCATGGCCTCGGCCTCGGCCTCAGCAGCCTCGCTGTCGGTATCGGTATCGTTCTCCGTCTCCGTTTCTGTTTCGGTTTCGGTCTCTGTTTCGGTCTCTGTCTCGGTTTCGGTCTCGGCAGCCACTTTGACTTCTGTCAAAACTGAACAGCAAATATTATTTTTTGGACACTTTGCTATCAGGTCGACGTCGCGACGTCAACCAGACGTCCTGCTCCATTCGCCAGCAAGCGATTGATATCTGACACTGGTTCTGACTCTGACTCTAACTCTGACTACAACTCTAACACTGACACTGACATCTGAGTCTGCAAAAGCGGCTCGGTCCGTCGTCGTCGTCGTCGTCCAAAAAAAAAAAAAGAAACAGGCGTTGCCCAAAAAAAAAAAAAGATATTTTATTTTTTTTTCGGCCAATGCTCGGAATGCAGCTGAAATTGAGGTCGAGTCTCCCATTGTTCCCATTGATGATGTGTCGCATTCGATGTCTGACAGCAGAGACCGTTGCCCGTTGTCGGAGTTAGCAGAGTTTCGCCATTGTCTGCAACACTTGGCCAAAAATAAACATAAACGTCAACTGCTTTTCCAATTGTGAATAATTGAAATTTACCAAAAAAAAAAAAAAAACAGAAAAAGAAAAAGAAATGAGAAAAATGGAAAAAGAAAACAAAATAAATGAATAAGAACAAAGCAGAAGTAGAAGAAGCTGGCTGGCTGACTGGCTGACTGCCTGGCTGTAAATCAAAACGAGCCGCCTTCGTGTGCTGCCAAAAAAAATAACAGAATTAATTATAATAATAACAAAAGAACAACAGCAACAGCGACTGCCATGAAGTTGAAGCAAGCTTTTGGCCAATTGTGAATACAGTCAATGCGAGTGTTTGCGAGTGTTTGTGAGTGTTGAATGTGAATATGAATTACATTTTCGCGTGTGTTCAAAACTTTAACGTTAACAATATTTCTTCGCGTTGCATGTGTCGCAGTGTCTATATATATATGTCTGTGGCTGTGTGTCTGTATGTGTTTCTTTTGTTTGCTTTTAACTCGCGGCCGCAAAAACTCGTGCTGGACACCAAGTTGGACCAAAAACATTTCTCCACAAACCATACGTCTGTCTAGTGTCTGTCTCTGTCCAACATTCAACGTTCAACATTCAACGCAACGTCCAACGGGACCAACCGGCTCGCGTTTTTTTTTTTTGTCGGATTTTCTTTTGCTTCGTTGGGCGTAAATTCAATTAAAATGATTTGTTGCCGCCATTTTTTTGACATTTCGGGACATAAATAGTAGCACTGATTCATGCCACAAAAAAAAAAATATTCTCTCGTGTTCCAAAAACAAAACCAACAACAACAACAATGACTACAACCATGCAACATATACAATTTTCACTGGCCAAAAGAGCAACGTTTCATTTCTCTTCAATTCTTTTTTCACTGGTAAGTCAAATTTTTAATATTTTTCATTTTTAGCTTGTAATTGAAGCGACGGCAAATTTTTTAATTATTTTTAAATATTATTTTATATATTTTTCACTATAACATATATTGAATTTTATGAAAAAAATTTAAAATAGCAAAAGAAATTTTTTACAAATTTTTTTTAATAATATTTTTAATAAAATTCTTCAAATTTTTGTATACTACTTAAAATAAATTTTGTAAATTTTTACAAATTTTTTTTTCAAATAATAGTTTTTAAAATATTCTCAAATTATTTTTATACTACTTAAACTAGATTTTGAAAATTTTTTTTGAGTAATATTTTTTATAATATTCTCAAATTATTTTCATTCTACTTAAAATAAATTTTGCAAATTTTTACAAATTTTTTTTAATAATATTTTTAATAATATTCTTAAAATTTTGAAAATTTTACTTAAAATAAATTTTGAAAATTTTTACAATTTTTTTTGAATAATAATTTGTATAAAATGATCAAATTTTTTTATACTAGTTAAAATAAATTATGAAAATTTTTTTTCATTCTACTTAAAATAAATTTTTAAAGTTTTTACAATTTTTTTTTGAATAATATTTTTTATAATATTCTCAAATTATTTTTATATTATTTAAAATAAATTTTGAAATTTTAGCTATTGTTATTTTGAAGGTTTGATCTATATTTTTATTAAGTTTTATAGGAATTTTTTTGTATTAAAATGAATTTAAAATATTTTAAAAATTATTCTCAGCGACGTTTTCCCTGACAATCTATTTTTTTTTTAGCACTATTAAATAATTTTTAATGGTCGAAAACTTTTTCTACAAATAAAATTATAAAATTGTTTTTCAAGTCCTTAAAAAATAAGTAAAAAAAAATCTATAGTCAAATGTGCTAAACCATATGTTACCCTGTAAGTATTTGCAGAAAATTTAATGTTACACAGCTTACATCTTCATAATGTGGATCTGACTAAAATTGTCACAAATCCGTAGTATTAGCTTATCAAATATCATTCGTCCGCTTTTAGTCTTTTGAATTTCGCGGTTATGTGCAAATCTTTTATTCAAAATTATAAGTGTGCCAAATTTTTAGATATATAGGTTTATAATTATGCTGGAAATGCACTATATAATATATTTATGTATTATTTTTGAGGGCGATGTGGTGTGGGCGTGTCACAAATATAAAATAAATTGAAGCTGCCTGTCAGCTATAAAAGCTCTTTTGTAGGTAAAGTCTCTAGTTTTTATAGTTTCCATGATTCAGGTATAGGTAGAGATATAGAAAATATTGATGGACTTCGTCCAATCGATTCGAGTGTTGATCCTGAGCAATATTATATGTATATACATATTTCTAGAGACGACCACGTCAACTTATGAATGTTACATATATTTACAGGTAGCACAAAGTCATTATACTTTATGTGCACCGCATATACAGCAAGCTACATCCAACTAAATTTTGGAGAAAAATAATATTCAATAAATTTTAAATGAAATTTGTATATATATAGATTATATATTATACAGCTGGAATATTGTTTCAAAATTTTTTTAAAATTTCTTGAGCGAGTTTTTAAAATTATTAATATTCGAGTAATTAATATTAGTAATTCGAGCCCCGCCAATACGAAACTCTCAATAATTCATAAAAAATGCTGTGTTCTTTGAAAAAAATTCCTAAAAAATTGGAATATAATTAGGAATCCTCCGCCATTACGAATTATAGAAAGTCGACTGTAGGTATAAATATATTATATTATATATATATATATATATATATATATATATATATATATATATATATACAGTAGAATCCGGTTATAGGGACTTTCAAGGGACCGATGATTTTACGTTGTTATACCCGGAAGACGCACTAACCGAAAGGAGTTTGTATGTATAAGTTTGTATGGGGACCAACCAAGCCATTGAGTTTTCGTCGTAATAACCGGTCGGACTCTATAAGCGGAGTCGTTATAACCGGATTCTACTGTATATATATATATTATGTACTATATGAATTTCCATGAATATTATTCTATCAATTATTTATGAAAAATTATATGCCATAAAATATTTTAAAATATTTTTTTTTTAATTTTTAAATTAATTTTTTTTTATGGTATTTTTAACTTAAAATCAAAAAACTTTTTTATTTGAGAAATTTGTAAAATATTGTAAAAATATTTTTGCAGAATATTTTGATATGTTGTAGAACAACAGACAAGCATCGATATCATGTTTTTTTTTTTGGGATATTCGAAAGTTGTTGCAGATTTCAATAGATTTCGCAGCAGCGGTATAAAATGTAAATGAATTTCCGGCTACTCTAAAATAATAAACAGAAAAATAAAGCGAAAACGAAAAGAAAAAAAGAAAAATATAACAATATAAGAAGCTGTGAATAGAGCAGCTAGAGGTATGAGAGAGAGAGAGAGAGAGAGACAAACACTCAAAAAGGGTTACGATTTCAATGATTTATGATTTAGGCTGCAACACACACAGACACACACATGCAACATGCAACACGACCTTTTTCGCTTTGCAAGTGAATGACGCAAAATTCGAGCAGTGTCTGCATTTTGACCAAATTTGAGGTTCGAGGCGAAAGCGTGAAGTCCGCCTGCAGATTTATGACTACATATCATAAACTCTGCATGTCTGTGTGTATTTTCTTCTTCTTCTTCTTTAAGCAGCCTCAAAATATTTTGATTTGAAACAAAAGATTAGAAAAACAGAGCAAACAGCAGGATAACAATGCATTTTCTACGGCTTCAAAGGATTTTTTCACTTCACTTCAAAAAAAAAAAAAAAACCTTATGTGCGTGACATGCAGATTGCAGCAGATGATGTAACATATGTACGTACATATGTATAAATATACATCATATGCAGCTGTTTATGCCACAATCAGGCTCCCCCTTCAAAATATATAGAGCTAATTGATGACGTGTGGTACTTGATGTCGATGCTACAATTTAATTGCCACCCTACACAGTCAGCAACGGCAGCTCGTGCTACAAATGTTGTCGAAGACGTGGGCGCAACATAACATAAGTATAAACATATTTATATACATAAGCAGTGACTGTGGCAGCGTCAAGTGTGCCAAGTGTTGCCCCGCCTACATTCATTGAAATTCAAAGGCAATACAACGCGCAACCCACGCGACATGTTTATAAGCTTGAACTTAGCGCAGTGTCAAAGTTTTGTGTTGAAATTTCTTCGAATACAACATGGAAATATAATATGCTGCGGGTGGAGGAGGGGGCGGCTATCAATTTCTGGGAAGAGAAAGAGAGAGAGAGAGGCTTAAAAAAATAATGTAATTTATTCTGACACTTTCATAAAAAAAAAAAAGAAGGAATCCAAAACTCTTGGCAACAAAGCAAGACATTATCGCCGCATAATTAATGCCACATGTTGCAGTGCCGACGCTAAGAACTGCTTAGCTAAAAATGAGTAAGACAGAGAGAGAGAGAGAGGGAGCAGAAGAAATTAAATGGATGAAGACAGAGAAAATGTTTGAGAAATGAAATAGAATGAGGAGCGCCGACAGCGACAATACATTGGAATAATAAAATTTTCAAAAGCCAAACTCAATCTTGTTGTTGTTGTCGGTCGGTGGGTCTGTCAGTCTGTCGTTCTGTCGGTCGGCACCAAGAAATATCATAAAGCCATTCGAAATTTTAATTGCCTTTTTGCTAGAGAGAGACCCCTCCCCCCGTCCCAGTCCGGGGCCCCAGGAGTCATTTCCATATTGAGCGCTTTCTCATTTGAATAAATTTATCAAAATGTTAATCAGCGACGGAAAAAACGCGTTCTAAACTCATTCCATACACACTACACACACACACACTTACATATACACACACATTTACATGAATACTCACTCATCTTATACCTAGCAGCATTGCAACCCTCAAGTCATACTATGCGCTGCTTGACTTCCCCGTTGTCTGTTTTCTACGTTGTCTCTCTCTCTCTCTTTGCTTTGTGTTTCATATTCGCCGTTATGGCGCATGCGTCGCATTGCGCACAGCGCGTACAGCGCAGCAGAGGCCATTATAAAATGGGCGGAGCTAAGGTCGTAGCTGTAGTCAAGGGTTCAACGTCTGCTCAACTTTGCGCTGCGTTGCGCTGCTCTGCGCTGCTTTGCTCTGCTGTAGTGTGGTGTATGCTGCGCTGCTCTCCACAACTGTGGTGAATTTTACTTTTCCTGCGCTGCTGCTAAGCCAAAGGTGAATTTGTATATGCTTTGCGTTGTTTTTGTGAGCGATTTGCAGGATTTTCATATTCAAATGATGTAAATTAAACTTTTAACACACAACACTATAAACATGCAATTATACAAATTATATGTTTATAACAACAAATATAAAATATATATAATTTCCTTTTAATATATGTCGTTCGAAATGATATATAAAGCGTTTTGCAATTGACATTTACAACTTAATTAACATTAAGTGACATTAAATGTCTGTTCTTATAATTATGCACTGAAGTGTAAAGATTGTCAGAATTTCAGAATTTGATAATTGAATTGTAAATGTTTGAAAAGGAAAACATTTTTTTTTTATTATTTTATGATAACAATGTTAGGTCTAGTTTTTGTCTATTCTTGTATTATCATAAAATATATTTCTCTTGAATTGCCGACGCCTTTTTTAAAAAAAAAAAGAATTTATGAGAAATAAATTTATCCGATGACAACATGTACTTTAACCTATACTTGATACTGCAAAGAGATAAAAAAAAAATACAGAATACACATGTAAATTCTAGATGTTAAATTTTTCTTTTTGTAGCTCTTAGAGTTAATGAAGTCTTTCATTAGTTGGCAGCTAAAAATAGTTAAAGAGAAACGCAAAGATACTGAATGTGATTTTTTTTTTAATGATTTATTTTATTTTATTTTATTTTATTTTTTTTTTATTTGTTCCAAATATATTTTTAATATATTATGAAATATTAATAAAAATTCACAGATAATAAATTTCACTTCAACAAAATTCAAGAAATTATTTAAATATATTTATATTATTATAAAATATATAAATAAAAAATAATATATATTCAATAAATAAATAAAAAAAATTTCTGATATTAAATTTGTTTGTAATCTGATCACTCTATATAGTATATATAATATAGCTGCCTTTGAAAGAATTTTAAGGCAGTATTTTAATTTCTACATCTCAGCTAAATATGTTCAAAATCAAGCTACTATATCATAAAGCTGGCATAGGAAGAATAGGTTGAAAATTAATTTTTTTTAGTATGAGAAAATTTTTGCTTAAACTTTTGAAGCTAATTTTATACATATTAATTTTTTTTTTCAAATATAACTTTTAAGCAAAATTTATGAAAAATTATCTAAATATTTTTGCTCAAATTTATTTTTAATATAAAAAATATTTTAAGCAATTTTTGATAACAAAAAAAATTGAATAACATTTTTTTTTTTTTTTTTTCAAATATAAGTAATTAAGTAATTAAGTAATTTTGATTTTATTTCTTCTTTTGTTACCTATTGTCAATAACATATTAATTATGCTTCTATTTTGTTCCACTGTGCATTGTTTTTATTACTAAAATCTTTTACATATTAACATAAACTAATGTCATGCAAAAGCAAAGTGTCTTCATTAGCAAAACTTTTCATTGAAGAAGCGTTACCAAATTATGATAAAAATTTAACACTTTTGCACGAAACTGAAAATACGTTGATCAAGGTAAAAAATATATATATATATATTTTTTTTTTTAAATTATGAATCTTTTAATATAAGAGAGCAAAGATTTATATAAACCGCAGCACAATAAGTTAACACTGCAATTTATGACTTCCCTTTTTTGATTATTTTGACAGAGATCTTGATGAGGGTTCTGCTAAAAAAAAAACTTCTCCATTTCTCTAGCACTCTTTCAAATTCAAAAAAAAAATTAATAAATTTTTTTATTTATATATTATTAATTTTTTTTTTAATATAATAAATTATTTATTTATGCAAAAATTAAAAAAAAAAATTCAAAATGTAGAAAACAATATTATCAGCAATTATTAAATTTATTCTCTATAATCTGTTGGCAATGTTTTAATATTGAGACTTGTAAAATATTAAACAAAATTTTTTTTTAGCATACATCGATATAGACTATAGACTGCTAATAATCGTTAATCGATTTTCAATTTTGATATTTAGCTATTTAACTAATATTTTCATATGTCTGCTGAGTTCAAATGCTGCCAATTCACTTTTCATTTCTGCTTTTTCTTAGTGTGCAGCATTGGCAGGATATCATAGTCTCTCTCTCTCTCTCTTTCTTTCTGCTATGTAAGCTATGAATATTCTATGTCTATGTCTTAGCAAATTTCAAAACGAATGCACATATCCAATGCACACACCCCTGCCTATTTAAAGGCGACCTCTGTTGTTGTAGTCTATGCACACTATTTTATGCACTCATCGAATTCTAGATGGCGCCGCTGTCAAAAAAGACACACAAACACAAATGAAATTTTTGCTCAATTTTTGTTCTCTTTTGCTTTTTCTTGCTCTTTGATTTACCAATACAAACAAAGCGGTTGGATTTTTTTTTTTTTTGCTTGTGATTGTGTGAGTGCATATGATTTTGATGGTATTGGTGGTGCTAGTTGGGCCAACGTCAACATGTTGACGTCGACGTCGACGTCAATAGCAACGGCAACGTTAACGTCAACGTCAACGCTAACGTCAATGGCAGCATTTTTGTGTTGGATTCTGAGTAGAAGCATTTTTATCGGTTGGAATTCCGTAACAGTTCAATGTATATCCATAGATATGTATTTTAGCTTAAGTGGATTTAGAGCAAGCTGATGTCAGAAAATATGCACAGGCTTATATGTATGTATATATAGCTATATATATATATGCTTTCATATGCTGATCGTATGATTTCAGAACATGTAGCCAATCATTGTAGCATTAGAATATCTTCTAATTAATTGGTCTTGCTTTCAACTTGAAATTGAACATACAAAACATATATGATTCTTTGTATAAAGTCTAAATTGATTTATGACCAGCATAAAAATTAAAATGAAAACTAATAGGAAAATGTCTGCTGAGTAGGGAGAAAAAAAATACTGAACGAACACGTGCGCGTCGGAATTGATAGAAAATGAAATATGTTTTCTGTCGAATATTTTGAGGATGTTTAAAGTAAACTACTAATCAACCAACTTGTCAGCTATATAACGGAAAAAACCTTGAAACAAAAAAAAAAATATATATATAAAAAAATATACAAAAATAAGACATCAGACAACGCTTGAAACTCAAGTAGTTAATAAATCTGAATGGCAACGAGTCTAGAATATTTATATAAAATCGAACACACAAACACACACAGAAAATAAGACTGCATAGATGACTGCATAGATTCTTCAAGTGCAGCACTTGGCCAGACAATGAATAAGTATTATAATTTCTAAACTCAAAGTCAAGCAATTGAAAATACAAAATGGAAAATGTTAAATATCAAAAAAAAAAAAAAAATAGAAAATGGAAAATTGAATATATAAAATTACGCCATGCTGCCTTCACTACATATCAATGAGGAAATTGACTTTGACAAATGGCATTATTTTCATATACTGATAACTTTAAAGTGCAGGCAGCCCACACACACAAACACTCAGCTGAAAGAGTGCTAGAGAAATGAAGAAGTTTTGTTTTTTTTTAGCAGAACCCTCATCAAGATCTCTGTCAAAATAATCAAAAAAGGGAAGTCATAAATTGCAGTGTTAACTAATTGCGCTGCGGTTTATATAAATCTTTGCATCTATATTAATATACAGCAACGCAAAGATTCATAATATATATGTATTATTTTTTTTACCTTGATTAACGTATTTTCAGTTTCGTGCAAAAGTGTTAAATTTTTATCATAATTTGGTAACGCTTCTTCAATGAAAACTTTTGCTAATGAAGACACTTTGCTTTTGCATGACATTAGTTTATGTTAATATGTAAAACATTTTAGTAATAAAAACAATGCACAGTGGAACAAAATAGAAGCATAATTAATATGTTATTGACAATAGGTAACAAAAGAAGAAATAAAATCAAAATTTCTTAAAAGATTTTTTTATATTTAAAAAAAAATAAAATTTTGTATTCAATTTTTTTTTTGTTATCAAAAATTAAAAATAAATTTGAGCAAAAATATTTATATAATTTTTCATAAAATTAGCTTAAAAGCTTTTTCTTTTATATATTTGAAAAAAAATTAATATGTATAAATTTTTTATTTTTGTTTTAAAAAATTGGCTAAAATATTTTTTACATTTAACAAAAGTTGATAAAAATATTTATATAATTTTTTATACCTAACAAAAATTGCTTAAAACGTTTTTTTTATATTAAAAATAAATTTTAAAAAATATATAAAATATATATAAAAATATATATATTTAATTTTTAATTCTTAAGAAAAATTTCTTAAAAGTTTTTTTTATAATTGAAAAAAAAATTTATATACCTTTTTTTTCAAAAATTGCCTCAAATGTTTTTAATATTGGAAAAAAATTTGAGCAACATTATTTATATAATTTTTACAACAAAAGTTGCTTAAAAATAAATTTGTGTAAAAATATTTGTATAATTTTTAATTTTTTTTTATACAAAAATTGCTTAAAAGCTTTTATTTTATATAAAAAAAAAATAATAGTTTGTATAACATTTTTTTGTTATCAAAAATTGCCTAAAATATTTTTTATATTACAAATAAATTTCAGTAAAAAAAATATTTATATAATTTTTAATTCTTAAGAAAAATTTATGAAAAGCTGAAAAAAAAATATTTATTTATAAAATTTTTTTTTTTCGTTATCAAAAATTGTCTAAAATATTTTTTATATTTAAAAAAATTTGATCAAAAATATTTATATAATTTTTTTAATTGTTAACAAAAGTTGTTTGTTTTTTTATATTAAAAATAAATTTGTGTAAAAATATATTTATAAAATTTTAAATTCTAACAAAAATTGCATTTAAAAAAAAAATTTATGTTAAAAAAAATTACATACAAATATTTATTTAATTTTATATTGTTATTAAAAATTGCTTAAAAGCTTTTTTAATATTTATAATAAATTCTGTAAAAACAAAAGTAAGAAATTTATATAATTTTTAATTGTTATGAAATTGCAAAAGTCTCTTAAAAAACATTGTAGAAATTGCAAGTAAAATTTTGGAAGATTGATTTATGAATAAAACAGTTAGAAAACAATTGAAATTGAACAAAATATAAATTTAAAAAAAAAAAAGCAATTTATTTTAATTGCTTAATTATTTTTTACCTGTTTCAGCAGCAAATGCAGTAAATAATTTCAAATTTATTTTATTTTATTTTTTTTTGTTATTTTAAAATTTATTTAATTACTTTAATGCAGCATTTATTGCATTTTAAAATTTTGAAAATTTTGAAATTGAGCTTTATTTATTTTTATCAGATCAGAAACAAAATCAACATCAAATAAATATTTGCGCCACAGTAATATGTGGAACGAAGCAGAAAAACTTGTTTTTATTTATTTTTGTTTTTTGTTTACCATAAAAATGTGTTGATGAGTTACACAGTTAATCAGCAAGAGCAGAGAAAAAGAGTTGAATGACAGTTAAATGTATTTCTTATACAAATTATTGAAGGCAAAGTTATAAAAAATCAAAAAAAAAAAAAAAACATGTGTGGACCACACAGAAATCTGGCATTAGGGATTCACTGCTCCTTCTGACAACTTAATTTTTGCTAAGAGAGACAGAGAGAAAGAGAGAGAGAGATAGAGTTTTGCAACTAGCAATTGAATTTTATTGGCTGCTACTGCTACTGCTGCTATTTTTGCTGTGATTCACATTATGAGACTGCTGACCTGAAAGCCATTAGGCATTAACTGTCCCACATCCGGGCAGCATCAAAAAGTCGCCCATCATTGAAGTGCTTTCAACCTAATAACATCAATAAAAATAGCAACAACAACAACAACAAAGAGTCAACAGCAAGTAGCTCAACACACACACACACACACCACAATCCAAGTGTAGAGCAAAAAGAAAGACACTGTAAACGACTTTTTGTGCAAAAAAATTATATTTGAGAGCTGACTGGCGCCCGGCGAATATGATTTTATTGCCGAAACATTTTTGCTACTCACTGTAGCACAACAAAGCGACGGCATTGACGACCATTGCTGCTGAGTGTGAGCTAGTGTTAGGGTTGTCATTGGGCATGAGTTTGACAAAGTCGCAAAAGTCACTCGCAATACGCTCTTCTGTGCCACGCCCTCATACCACTTCATTACAATTCATTTTGCAAATGTAAAACAACAGAAAAAAAAAAACACAAGCTAAAAGCTAAAATTGCGCACTGAGCAAAAGCAGAATAAACAATAACAACAACAAGAACAACAACAACTATTTGTATCTTCAAATGGATATTTTGTGTGGCCCTTGGCAGCTCCAATGGCGCCGTGCCCATACATAGCTACACTTATGCCAGGCGTTGCCGCCTCTTACAATAGTGCGCCTCAAATTGCCCCACACTTCCACTTCCATTTCTCACTCCTCACTCCCAGCGCTAGAACGCAATGCATGAAGTAGTAGTATTTTTTTTGTGTGTAGCGACTGATGCGGCGTCCAGAGCTTCAAGTAATGGCATGAAATTGCCTTTTTCCATTATCCAAATGGAAAACTTACACAAACAGCGACAGAAATGGAAACAAGCCGTGGAAAATAAAGAAACCAAAAAAAAAAAAAGAAGGAAAAGGAAATTTACTCGTGCGCGTCATTGCTGTCATTGCTGCCATTGCTTTATCAGCCAGAAATTTCGCACAAATCGAGGCGCACTAAAAGCCAACGAGGCACGAGCTTTTGTCCAATCCAACTTCACGCCCCTATACATACATACATACATACATCCTCTGTCTATGAGGCAGAAAGACAAAGCAATTGCCAAGAAAATTAAATGCTACAATTTCCGTAACTTGATGAAAGTTCAATTTATTAATTAGAACTAACACAAAATGCAGGAAACTTATTATTTACGGCCACTGAATTTTATTTCTACTTTATCTGTCTCTCTCTCTCTTTCTGTCTCTTTCTAGCTGCCACAAACTCATGCATAATTATTATAATTTCTTAATGCAATTTTTCTTTTAGTTTCTTGATTTCTTCTTTGGCATAGTAAAAATTTTTTTTTATGCGCTTTTTTTCTTTATTAATTAAAATATAACACGAAATATATATATATATATTTTTTTCATTTCATTCATAATTAATTTATTAAATTGATAAATACAAGCGCATATTTTTTTTTTTTATTTATTTTTCATTTTTAATAAAATTTATGAATAAACTTTTATCATATCTTGAATTATATACAACTAAGTGCTGAATTTCTTTATATACCTTATATCTAAAATTATATTTTTTATTTTATTATATGCATTTAACCCACAGCAGCCCCAAGAAAATTTTCAAAAACAAAAAAAAAAAATTCTTTAATAATTTTTATCAAAATTTATAAATGAAAAAAAATATTTTTTTATATATTATTATAATTTTGTTTTAATATTCATTTTTAACATTTATTTTATTAAATTCAATTTTCTTTAAAATTTAAATATAAATATTTGAAATTATTTTTCGTTGCTTTACAAAAATTTGTATAAAATTTTTTTAATAATTTCTATAAAAATTTATAAACACAAAGCAAATATTTTGAATTTATTATTTTAATTTATATTTATTAATATTCATTTTTATTATATTCTACATTAAATACAATTTCCATATTTATATAATTAAAATGATTTTTTTTCATATTTTTACAAAATTTTAAAAAAAAACTTTAACAATTTCTGTCAAAATTTATAAATGCAAAAAAAATATTTTGTATTTATTATTTTTATTTATTTATATTAATATTTTATTTTTTACATATATTTTATTTTATGTAATTTCTTTATTTTTATATACAATTATTTTTCATAGAAAATTTCTACAACATTTTTTTTTAACGATTTCTTGCAAAAATTAATAAATACTAGAAAATATTTTGCAATTTTTTATTATAATTTTTTATTCATTTTTATCATATATTTTATTAAAGGAAATTTCTTTATTTATATATTTGAAATTATTTTTCCGATTTTTACAAAAAATTGCAAATTTAATAAATACAAAGAAAATATTTTGCAATTTTTTATTATAATTTATATTTATTAATATTCATTTTTATCGTATCTTATATTAAATAGAATTTCTATATTTATATAATTTAAATGATTTTTCATATTTTTACAAAATTTAAAATAAAAATGTTTAACAATTTCTATCAAAATTTATAAATACAAAGAAAATATTTTGTATTTATTATTTTTAATTATTTATATTAATATTTTATTTCTAACATTTTATTTTTATTTCTTTATTATATGAAATTTCTTTATTTTTATATATAAAATTATTTTTCATAATTTTAGAAAATTTCTATAAAATTTTTTTTAAACAAATTTCTGGCCAAAAATTAATAAATACTACAAAATATTTGGCAATTTTTTATTATAATTTATATTTATTAATATTCATTTTTATCATATCTTTCTTAAACTGAAATTAAATTTCAATATTTATATAGCTAATATTATTTGTCATATTTTTACAATATTTTTCAAAAAAATTCTTGAACAATTTCTATCAAAAATCAGCGACTTTACGTCAAATCTTAAACATTTTTTTGACCTAATTAAATAAAAAAAAATAAAGAAAATAATATAGTGATAAATGAAAGAGAAACAAACAAACAAACAAATAAAAGAAAAAAATTTTTTTATATAATTCGCGCCCAATTAAGAAAGCAAAGGCCAAGAAAAAAAAAGGCTTAAAAAGAAAGAAACACAGAGAGAAAGAGAGCGAGAAAAAGCAAACATTATAAAAGGCTGTGAAACAATAAAAAAAAGGCAAATAAAAGAAATGCAAAAGAAAGCGAAATGTGTGTTTTTGAAAAATGGGAGCGCGCGCGCTTGAAATACATTGAATTGCCTAATGGTTCAAGGTCGCCGAAAGACAATAATGATGATTTAATGGCCATCATAAATAATTTTATGTTTTTTAACTTGCAAGCGCAAGAGCGAGATAGCAAGCAAGCAAGCGAACGAATGAGACCCAAAACAAACAAAAAAAAAAAAAAAAATACAAAACGAACCGAACCGAAACGAAATAGAAGAAACAAAAGATAATAGCAAAAAGAAGTTAAAGAAGAATAGAAACATAGACAAAACGATCATGGCCTCGACTACATATAGTCAAAATGTTGGTCACAAAAGGGTTAAGACAGACAGACAGTGTGTCTATCTAAATATGCATCAATATATGCTACATGCATACAGGCATATGCATAAATATATATACGCTTGCCTTGGCTTATAGTAATAGTTTTCGATCCCTTTTTTTCTAAATATGTTGTAGAACTTGTATCATCAGCGTTAAAAGGCGTAGAAAACCTGAATGTTCGCATAACTTGCGCTTCTTTATGGTAACGATATGTGAGGAGAAGAGGGATAGGCAGTGTGATAATGAAATGAGAGAATGAAAGAATGAGCATGATAATATTACTAAATGGCGTTTGGTCAGCGAGCAGGGCCGACGACGCATAACGTTGTTGTTTTGTGCGCTGAAATTAAATTCAAAAGTTTATCTGAAAAACTTGTTAATTTCAAAATGGCATTAAACAAACATGTTGACAGTATCTTTTGGTGCCATGTGTGTGGGTAGCCTTTGCCATTAACACATGCGTATATATACATCTCTCTGTCTGCCTGTATGTGTATGTGTGTGTGTGTTAGTGCTTGCTCCCACAGAGGGTTCATATTGCCAACCCCCAAAGAGCTACTGCTGCTGCTGCTGCTGCTGACTCAGTTATTGAGGTCTTTGTGCAAACAGAGATTAGTCAAACAATGGAATCAGCAAAAAAAAAAAAAAAAAATTTCTAGCAAAGAGTTAACTTCGCATAAGGCAGTCAAAAAAGATGCTATACATTTTTTTTTTTTTTTTTGCTCCTTTGGGGCGTGGCAGTATAGCGCAGCGCAGCACAGCGACGACTTAATTAAATCGTGCTAAGACTTCAGTAGCACTGAGAGAGAGAGAGAGAGAGAATCAAGTCAAAGGGTGTATGGCGGGGAAAACATGATGCTGGTGGTTGCGTGGTGCGTCGTGTTAATCGCAGCCATTAAAAGAATATTGTCAGGCGCTGAAAACAAAAAAAAAAAAAACGTTGCCGCAGCACCTGTCGTTCAAAAAATGTGACTCCATGAGGCGGCAACAACAGCAGCAGTAGGAGACACAATGAATATTAAATAGGGCCTGGAGCAGAGTATTTTTTTTTTTTTTCTGTAAGCATTTATTTGAGAATTTCAAAGTTAAGTGTACGTTGAGCTTTACAGCTGCACAGTGGTTGCATTGCATTGCAATAGTTGACAAACTATTAAACTATAAATACTATTAAAAATGCTTTGAATATGAAATAAAATTCCTGAAAAATTTAAATGAAATTTTAAAAATATTTGAAAAAATTTATAAAATATTTTAAATATTTTATTTATAATTTTAAATATTTGTAAAACATTTCAAGTATTTTAAATTTTATTTTAAATTTGTATAAAAGACTTTTAATTTATATTTTAAATATTTATAAAATATTTCAAATATTTTAATTTGTATTTTATATATTAATAAAACATTTAAAATCATTTTTGTTTTTCATAGTTATAAAAATTGTTAATCAGTATTTCAAATATTTCAAAAATATTTTATTTTGTATTTTAAATATTTATAAAATGCTTGAGTTTTTACTTTAAATATTTGTAAAATATTTGAAATATTTTATTATTTACTTCCAATATTCATAAAATATTTTTAATATATTAATATTTACTTTTAATATTTCTAAAAAAAAATTTTAAATATTTGAAATTTTACTTGAAATATTTCTAAAATATTTTAAATATTTAAATATTTACTTTTTAATATTTCTAAAAATTTTGAAATATTTTGAAATTTTACTTTAAATATTTCTAAAATATTTAAAATATTTTATTATTTACTTTTAATATTAAAACAATATTTTAATTTGTATTTTACATATTTATAAAAAAATTTCAATATTTTTTAATTTTTACTTTAAATATTTGTAAAATATTTTAAAATATTTTTAAAATTACTTTTTATATTTATAAAATATTTTAAATATTTGCATTTTTATTATAAATATTTGTAAAATATTTTAAATATTTTTAAATTTACTTTTTATTTACTTACTATAAATATTTGTAGAATATTTTAAATATTTTTAATTTTACTTTTTATTATTATAAAATATTTTAAATGTTTGCATTTTTACTATAAATATTTGTAAAATAATTTAAATATTTGTTAAATATTTTAAATATTTTTAAATTTACTTTTAATAATTATGTGATTTTTTAAATAATTGAATTTTTATTTTAGATATTTATAAAATATTTTAAATACATAAAATATTTTAATACATTTTAAAATTATTTAATAAAAAAATATATTATAATTTCTATGCATTTAATAAGCCAGCAAATTGTCAGTCGAAAGCGCTAAAATTAATTAATTTTTTTTTTTTATATATTTTAAATACTTTTATGACATTAAAATCTATTTAGAATTCTACTAAAACTTGTATGCAGCAGCGCATAGTATTTTTTTTTTTTGCAATATGCATTTATTGCATGCTTACCACTGTTTATGTTTGGGGGCAATGAGTATAGCTGATTCCGACGACCTCTGTATGATATTTAAGATTTTATTATTGCTGTCCCAGGCGTTGTCATGTAATCGCTTGCATATGCGAGCAATGGGAGAAGGAGAGAGAATGACGCAGATTTATATGCACATGTGTTATGTATTTTGTGTGTAAGTGTGTGTATATAGTATATATTATACAGATATATACATATGTATGCATATGGACACACTTTCACCTGCGCCGTCAACAAATCCCACACACGCTTGCGAGGAAGGCCGGCAAAGCAAGCCCCGACGAGGGCCAATTGAAACTTTGTTAGAAGCCGTCGCCGGTGGCGCGTTTACGACTTATTAAGTTGGATAAACGTTTACGATATGAAAATGAGTAGAAATCTTGTGTGGTTAATTAAAAAAAATAAAAGAAAGAGAGCGAGAGAGCAAGAGAGAGAGAGAGAGATGTTAACAAGCCGCATGCCTCTTGCTCTGTGTTCGTGTCTCAGTCAATGCTCTGATCCAATTTTTGGGTCAAACTTTTGTCAAATCTATGTCTTCTACTGTAATAATAAAATGCTGTGAAATGTAACACAAGTCACATAAGTAAAGAGACAAAGACAGAGAGAGAGGAAAACTGCAGCAATTTATGTGGCACGAGTTTGGGCTTGTTAATTGTTTTATGATGCGATCATAAATCACAGCGCACACCTACGCATCACACACACACACTAAGACATTCGCATATATAGAGTAGAACATACGGTACGGTACGGCAAGCTGCTCGTAAATAATGCCGGAGCACAAGCATTACAGCAAATAGGCAAATGTGCCTCAAGGCCCCTGTTA